>JAECXC010002689.1:0-179316 GCA_018152125.1 Drosophila dunni | reverse complement strand
CCAAAATTTTAAATAGCAATGCATTTACATTATCGCTAGGAACCTCCATACCAGAATTGGTGATCCTATGTGTCATGGTTACTGAGATATTCGCCAAAAACACCGATTTTTTCCGAGGTGTGTCTAGTTTTTTGCTCATTGTGGGCGAATGGGGCGTGGCATCGAAAAAAAAAAAGATTCTTGTATTGACTGACTAAATATGTGATCGATTGACACCAAGCTCGAACTTGTAGCTCTTACCATCTCTGAAATCTGTTTGTTCATACAGACAGACAGACAGACGGACAAGGCTATATCGACTCCGCTTGTGATGCTGATCAAGATTATATATACTTTATGGGGTCTGCCACGCCTCCTTCTGCCTGTTACATACTTTTGCACAAACCCAATATACTCTTGCAGAAAGTATAAAAAACAATTGTGTTATAATACTCTTCAAGATTGATCTGCACAGCTCAATGACTAAAATCGGTCTGACTGAAACAAGTGAAATCACTCTACTTTATACCTCCAATTAAAAAACGAAATTATACCTAGATTAGGAAAGGGTTCGGTATTAACGGTTGTTACAAGCAATCTTGTCAGATACTTGTCCCAATTTTAATGCTAGGTCAATATAGACATAATATCAAATAGTTGTCGCAGGTACTCATTTATTGAAATAGGTAAATATTTCATTCACGAATGAAGAGGAAGTATGTCCGGTATATGTCATTTGACCCTTAATTTATTAACTCGAATATATTAAAATTGATTTTTTCGTACTGACACTAAAAAGAGTACAGGTAAAGGGAGCCGGGGCTGACCCCATAAAGTAATATTTTAGAGACAAATTAAATTGTGAAAAGGGCTGCTATATGATACCATATTGTGAAAAGAGCTGCTATAAAACTAAACTTAAAACTTATTTAAACAAACTAAACATTTCAACCGATTGTTCCTATCGCATCTACATGATATAGAAGTCTGATTTGGATGAAATTTAGTCAACAAATGAGGGACGATTAGAAATGCAGTTCGCGTGAATTTGGTCGAAATCGGTCGATAGACACGAAAATGTTCATGTCAAGTATTTTAACCGATTATTCCTATGGCAGCTATATGTACTATATAAATAGAAGCCCGATTTGAATAAAAGTTGGTCAGCATATAGGAAGTTTTAACAAATGTATACTGTGAAAATTTGGTGAAAATAGCTCAATCGACACTGAAAATTTGCATACTAAGTGTAGTCAGCACATTTCACCGATTGTTCCTATGGCAGCCATATGATATAGTAGTTTGATTTGGATGAAATTTGGTCAATAGATGGGACACAATTAGAAATTCATTCTGCGTGAATTTGCTTTAAATCGGTCAATAGACACCGAAAATTTTCATACTTAGCATTTTCAACCGATTGTTCCTATGGGAGCTATATGATATAGTAGTTTGATTTGGCCGATTTTAACATATGAACTACGAGCAGAGAGAATACAGATCTGTACCAAATTTCATTAAGATAGCTTTAAAACTGAGAGACTAGTTCGCATAAAAACAGACGGACAGACGGACATGGCTATATCGACTCGGCTGTTGATGCTGATCAAGAATATATATACTTTACGCAATGAATCTTTATCGCAATAAATTCTAAATTTGTAGAAATACTAAGATTAACTACTTCAGAGGAAAGATCTGCATTAACAGCAATCAGTACGCCACCACCACGACGAGAAGTGCGATCCTTTCTGAAAAGGGAAAAGTTATCGCTGAATATCTCTGCATTAAGAATGTCAGGCCTTAACCAAGTTTCAGTAAAGGCAATGACATGAAAGGAAAAGAAACACTAGATAAGTAAAGGTTGCTAAGTTTGCTACAAAGACCTCTTACATTCTGATAGGCAAGCGAGAGGGAGGAGTTTAGTTTTTTTGTTAGAAGAGTTTAGTTGGTTAGACGAAGGCTGGTTAGATGAAGGTAGAGCAATCGAAGTCCGATTTCTTTTTTTGGCAGTATATTCTTTCACCACTAAGTGGTCCGGCCAGAACTCTTTACAGCATATTTTGTTATATTGTTCGGCCGGAACAATTATTTTAAAGGAAGAAATCTCCAGAGCATACGAAAATTTCAATTTTTCAACCGTAATATTGGCTATAGATTTGGCTTGTATAAAAGCCTTGACATCATCAAATGTAGTATCAGGGGCTAGCCTTGAAACAAAGATTTGTTTTTTCGGTAATATACCTATGAGAGTCAAGTTATTATCTACCACTGTCATATTGTCTTTTGAACAAACAACACTGGTAGATTGACTAGTTGACCCAGTCGGAATGTCATCACCAGTATGTTGGTCAACAACAACTGTATCGACAGCGACTGAATCAGGGACTGGCTCGGTGTCCGTAGGAGTAACTTCTGTGGGGGAAGTAAAATTATCATTCCTACTGACAATACTAGTTGGAGATGGGGAAGAAAGATTTATTAAAGACGGATCTGAATTAATTTAGATATGAGGAGGAACTAAAAGTTCATTTGGACCACCAAAAATTGGCTTTTTTCCGCTTAGGAGAATCATTCAAAAGGTTCATACTTTTGAAATCTTTATCCAACGAGGTGAAGCTATCAAACAGGTTCTTAAATCTGCCCAATAGTTCACCAAAGCCTCTTTTTGTTTGCCTCATGAAGCCCATCATGTCCTTTTCGACATCCCTGCAAGACTCACATGTCCATTTCATACCCGAGTTAGAGCTTATCAGGTCGATAATACGGCCGTTAAGGCCAGCTCATTTTTCGTGTGATACATTATCACACAGCCAGCAGCAAAGGAAACCCACTTTTATATTGTTTCGCACCTGGCAGTTTTTACTATAGCAGACATTCATAATGGCAAATTGTAAATTTAACAACAACAAATAGAAAAGATTATACTGCAAAAAAAATAAAAATTTAAAAAAGAAAAATATAACAAATTTGAAATTTGTATAGAGAGTTAAAAAGTATGACAGATATGCACAAGGGTTAAGTAAACAGAATGCTAAGCTAAAGCAGAAATACAGCGTACTTACAAAAACAAAATTGTTTACGCGGCAAACGAAAAATTTACAATTGGAGATTAGGTAGCCAACACCAACAACACTTAGATCGCGGGATAGCAGAGGGGTGAATCAAAGCGCGGCTTACAAAGAGTAGAGAGAGAGATGACGCGAGAGAGTAAGAATCTATTTATAGATTACGCTCGCGACTGAAACGTTTTAAGCAGAGAGTAGCAAGCAAGCAAAAACTGCAAGTTACAAAAACAAAGCTTGTTGGGAGACAACAAAGCAAGTGCACAAACAAACAAACAACTTGCTTTGGCTAAGCTTTGTTTAGCCGGTGTATGACACAAAGTATTGATAATTATAAAATTGACTTGAGTTGATTTATAAAGTGAAAAAGGCGACGAAAAGTGAAAGAGAAAAAAACACTTCCGTTTACAAAGCA
This sequence comes from Drosophila dunni, assembly GCA_018152125.1. Taxonomy (NCBI): domain Eukaryota; kingdom Metazoa; phylum Arthropoda; class Insecta; order Diptera; family Drosophilidae; genus Drosophila; species Drosophila dunni. The sequence continues at coordinate 175,857 of JAECXC010002689.1, read as the reverse complement.
AGTGCAAAGCAAAAATTAATAACTACTCTATTTATGCTGCTAACCAGCCTGATGACTTTAGCTTTGCTGGAGCTTGTCTATCCATCAAGTCAAACTTTGACAAGTTGTTGGAGTCAAAGTTCAAATTGTTTTTGGTGATTTCGTCATTGCTGCAGTTTATATGCGACCAGCTCAACATTCTGATCTCCTCACGACCTTTGAATTTGAGAATTTGTTACATTCGCTTGGTCCTAGATTTATTATTGCCGGAAGTTGGAATACTAAGGATCAATTGTGGGGCTGCCACAGATCCTGCTCTCGTGGTCACGTAATTAAAAATTACATACATTCTTCTTCTTTTAACATTTGTGCGAAAGGCTCAGCCACTTACTACCCGTATGACCATCGGCGAATTCCCAATGCATTGGACTTTGGAATATTTGGGGGAATTCCGCCCAGTGATATTGACATTGTGGGTCATTGTGAGCTTAGCTCTGATCATATCCCTCTTATTATTACGCTGGATCAAGGTGCCTACTGGAAGAAAGTGCGACGACCTCTTCTCTCGGGAAGAGCTGACTTAAACTATTTCAAAGATTACGTCAATACCCATCTACAAGAAAATAATATATTGCTGACACCTGAAGATATAGACACATCTTTACAAAACTTTATGGACATTATAAGTTTTGTCAACAGCGAACTACGTCTTTTAATTCAAAACAAGAAAGAAAAGTACAGTCGGCCACGCCCGACCATATAATACTCTCTGCATTTTAATCCCGATATTAATTTTAAAATCGGTATCCAGATATTACAATATCTAGTACTTGCATTAAAACACATTGAAACAAAAACAATCTAAGCATAATCACACATAAATCTGTTTGTTTGTATGCGAATACACATACGTTTGGCATTATATGTGTTCATACATGTATGTATGTGTGTATTCGGCGCGGCCAGCGACTGCCGACTGCGCTGCCGCCACACAAGCAGAGAAAACGTTTGATCACGCTTGCATGTTTCAGTCTCGCTTGCACTCTGTAGTGATATTGCGTTCAATTATCAATATTGTAACGCTTCCAGTTTTCTTGTTTATAATCCGATTTTAATGCACCTTTCAGGAATAGTTTTATATAGTTAGCCTCCACTTGAATTATACAATTACAATGCTGTACTATATGAACAAACGCCTAAAAACGGAACGAAAGTTGGGAAGTATTTTTATGTATTGTGGGAAAAAGGGACGTGGCAGTCCAAAATTTTAAATGCCAATGCATTTACGCTATCGCTAGGAACCTCCATACCAGAATTGGTAATCCTAGGTGCCATGGTTACTGAGATATTCGCCGAAAACGCCAATTTTTCCGAGGTGTGTCTAGTTTTTTGCTCATTGTGGGCAAATGGGGTGTGGCATCGAAAAAATAAGACTCTTGCATTGATTGACTAAATATGTGATCGATTGACACCAAGCTCGAACTTGTAGCTCTTACCATCTCTAAAATCTAGTTGTTAATACGGACAGACGGACATGGCTATATCGACTCGGCTTGTGATCCTGTTCAAGAATATATATACTTTATGGGGTCTGCCACGCCTCCTTCTACCTGTTACATACTTTTGCACAAACCCAATATACTTTTGCAGAGTATAAATATATATCGAATAATAATATTGATATTGATATTATCGGCACAAAAATATATCACCCAGAAATATATTTTCAAATATATATATATATATATCGATATATCAATAATTTTTTGACAATCCTACGTCAAACTCACCACCTAAATTAGTGCGTGTGTGAGCGGGCATGAGCCTATTACGTCACGCGTGTGCACTTGTTGTTTTTCGCTTTGTGCGAGATCGAAACACCGCGCTCGCCACAAATCCGTCTGTGTGACGTAACGCGCGCGCTCTCTTTAATCGTCGTTTCTCACTGTGCCAAATTCCGTCTGTGCTTGGCAGAAGCGCACGTGCGCTACTACCGACGCGCCGAAATTGCGGCCAACGATTTACACCTGTTTTGTGTACCCCTTCCCTACGCTTTGGTTTTGCCTGCCCAATGCACTGCTTCAGAAACAAAGCAAGGGTATTAGGGGGTATCTACGACTAAGCTTTCGCACACTTTATTTCTGTTACTAAAAAAAAAAAAGCAATCTATGGTTTGCGACTAGCTAACTCGTGTTAAATGACAGTGCCAGGGGAAAATGCCCTGTATATATATGATATATTTCTGTTTAAATGTACATAAAAAAAAATTTTCCTAACCGGCGTAAGTACGCGCACTTACGAGTTCTTAAGTCGAAACTGTATCGCGCCTCCTTACGTCTCCAGAGTCCCTGCTCGGGCGCCTCTTGTAAAGTAGTGTTTCGAGCCGGGGTACAGATCTCAGTCAGTCCAAAGGTTCGAAACTTACAAGAAAATTTGTAAGTTCTGCGGAGACGCTGCAGACCGGGAAAAAACTTGCCGGGATGGGGATAGGGATGAACGGGGTGTAGACCTGTGAGGTGAGATCAAACGGGGGGTACCGCCGTTTCGGAAGGGGTGTCTCGCGAGATCAAAACGCGGCTCCAGGATACCGTGGAGGCCAGCGCTGTTCTCTAATGAAATGTGACAAAAGCTCAAGGATAGGATCGGATGAGGCGTCCCTGTTAATTCGTAATAGTGTTTTGTTGAGTACACGAATTTAGTAGCCACGTTTGTCTTTTCACTTTATTCCTTTTATTCTTTTCATCAACGGAATCCGCTGCACTGGTTTCTTTCCCTTTCTATTTACCATAACGGTTTCTTCTCACTTGCTCTACTCTTCTTGTGTGCTTAACTACGCACGTCTGCACTCTCGTTCGGTAGATCTTAGAAACTACCGACACTTATATACCTTATGATCTAAGAACTTCATTATTATCTCCTATATTTAATCAACACTTATATACCTATGAATATGTATGGTGGGTGTTATGGACCCCGCTTTACACCCCCCCTTCCTCCACCAGGGTCACAGATACGGCCCCTCTAGCCGATATTGTGACGGAAAACGTGCGTTCTCCGATCGTCACAAGGAAACGTTTCCTGTGTTGTTGTCCGCAATTCCGCTCCACCTCTTGCATCAGGGGCTGAACTGTTCCTGGGTCGAGCTTGACGTCGCGTGGACGTAACGCACAGTTCGTTGGGATCAGCGGCAGAAGGTCCGGTGGTGCGTCGCTCGAAGCCCCGAAGATTTCCTCCAGATCTGGTGACCACTCGACGTTCTCGTCGCCCTGTTCCGCGAACAATTCCGCCTCCGCGGACGAATCCAATCCAGTGGAGTCTCCACCCATTGAACCTCCGCCTGGATCGCTTGTGTTTCGCTGATGCTAATTTAGGAACCTGATGTTTGCGTGCGAGTAGCAGCCGGCTCTGTCGACTTCCCAGTTCCCGTTTGGGAATAACTTCTGATCGGTCATCTCGTCGTCGTCGCTGGAGACTGCTGGTTGGAGATTCGAAACATAGGATGGCCTATTTAGGGTGTCTGCTGGCAGCAGGTTCCCTGAGCTGTGAGGCGTGGTCGGCGCAACTTCCTCCGACTGGTCGTCACTCGTTTCTATTGGCGGCCTGAACACGCGGATGTCGTCTCGTTCAGTCGCGTGCTGGCGGTCTTCTCCCTCGCCCTCTGTGTGCTCCTCGCCGTGATGTGCGACTTTCTCCGGCCTTGCTGGCTGCTCCGTCGGTATACTGCCACCTTGCGCCTGTTCATCACCATGCCACAAGTTGTAGAATGGTTGTCCACATCGTGGGTCTCGGGACTGATTGTGTCGCTACGTGGCTCTCTGGGCGTCGCTCTCTGTATCCTCCGTATCGGTCGTGTCCTCGTTGATGCTTATTATTATTGTGTCTTCTTCCATTTTTCTGTGATCTGTGGGCTCGTACAAGAATGTTACTATCTCTACCTCAACTTCCTTATCCCCACCAGTGTCGCGTACAAAAGGGCCAACTTAAATTCTTATTAAAATATTTTCTCCTTAAGTTAATTGGCAATTACGCACGATGTTGGGGGAAATGAAGCTGGCGACCTTATAAGGTCCATCATATTTTGAAGACAACTTGGCCGCGAAGCCCTCTGCTGCGTTAGACATCTGCTGTTGCCTCACTATTACTTCGGCTCCAATTATCGGTCGCCATTCTCGCATTCTGAGGTTGTAATGTCTACCTTGGTCCATCGATGCCTTCTGAATGTTATTACGTAGGACGTCGAAGATATCTATCATCTTCTGCTCGTTGTCCTGCGCGCTTAGGGGATTCATGGCCGATCCCGGGGTCGAAGCCTCTAAGCGCGCAGGATAGAGTGTCGCCGGTAGGCGAGGTTCTTTGCCTTGAACCAGAAATGATGGTCTGAATCCGGTGGAGTACGCCACGCTAGAATTAACTGCTAGTGCTATCTCAGGCAGCAGCTCGTCCCACGACATCTGATGCCCTTCGATGCTATCATCGTCTTTACTGTCCGGTTGGTTCTCCCTGTAGGATTTTCTTGTGGGCAGTAGGGGGCATGCAGTCTTCGTCGTCGGTCCTTTGTCCCATCTTCCTGTATAGCTGCCCATTCTCTTCTAAGTAGTCGGGGAATTTCTCTGGCTGAATCCTGATCCTCTCCCGCATCTTCGCTGTCCAGCTACAGCGGATATCCTCGGCCGCCACTCGTTGGTAGGAATCGAAGGGCTGCCGGGAAAGTACATCCGCTACCGCATTCAGTTTACCCTTGCGATACTTTATGTCGAACTGGAACTGTTGTAACTCCTGGGCCAATCTCGCTATACTTTCTGAAGGACTTTCGATGGAGTTGAGCCATTTGAGTGTCATGTGGTCCGTCACCACTTCAAAGCGATAGCCCTCCAGGTAGCACTGCATCTTCCTGATAGCCCATACTATCGCTAGGCACTTCATCTCTGTCGCCGAGTAGTTTTTCTCCGCAGCCAGCAACTTCCGGCTAGCGTACGCTATCAATTTCTCTCAACACGGCTCCTATGCCGTAATCGCTCGCATCCGTCTGCAGCGAAAACTTAGCTGAGAAGTCTGGTCATATCAAAACCGGGGCAGTCGTCAGATTCTCGTTCAGTTCCTGCAGCGCTTTCTCCTGTACTTCGCCCCAGGTCTACTTCTGGCCCTTTCAGAGGAGTTATGTCGTTGGCTTGACCAACGTTGCGAAGTTTGGTACAAATCTCCTGTACCAAGATGCCATCCCCAGGCGTTGGCGCAACGTTTTTAGGTTGTTGGGAGCTTGATGGTTCAGGATCACGTCGACCTTTTTGGGATCCGTACGGATGCTTTGACCGCTAACCACGTGACCCAAGTATGCCAGCCTCTTCTGGAAGAACCGAATACGCCGGAATACTCCCCACAGGTTCACAGCGTGCTGCTTCTTAGTGGCTCCTGTAACCACGATGTCTCGCTGCCGTCTTCGACGCTACGGGCCCCTGCGCACTCGCGTTTGCTCCATGCGTCGCGCCTTCCAGACCCGCTGGGTACCTCGTCCGCTTTCGACGCAGCCGAGAAACGGATCTCTCCTCGTGGGGCAGGACCAGTACTTCCGGAGTTTTTGCTTCCGTGCGAGGAAGTTTGGTATCAACTCCATGGACAACTTCGCGAGTCTAACGCGGATTGTGGTGCCCATGCCACACAGGAAGTCCATCCCAGGATGACGTCGTCGAGCATCGGTAAATTCCATGGCGAAGTGACCGTTTTGACCGCATCGGTGGCAGGCGCTGCGCTGATCAAATCCGCCAGTACTGTGCGTCGCCCCCTCTGGTGGTGTCACCGACTGAGCCGGCATGGGGCGTGATGACCCCGTCTGACCGGTCGCCTGCGGGACTCCATTTCGTGTCGAAATGGGTTCGGTTGCCGTGTTGTTGGCCCTGCGAAACTGGACTCACCCCTGTTTTTTGTTTTCGTGCGCCGATACTCCGCCTCCTGCTCTCGGAGGTGTTCGAGCTCCGTTGCCATCTGTGTCAGCTGCGCAATTGACGTGAACTCGTGCCTGTGCACGTACAGTCGATATCCCGGGGCGGCATTCTCGTACACTCTGTACAGCTCCTGCGCGCCGTATGAGCAGACGTAACTTCACCAAGTAGTTTTTGAATCTTTCCTGTGGGCGTTGTCGGTGCGCGCGTATTTGGTCCTCCAGGCGCTCAAAGTACTTGGGTTGGGTGGGGGGGGGGGTGTTGGGAATCCAAGAAATCACGGCGGAACGTCGCCCAGGACGAGTTCCACAGTCCGATCGTCAGAAACCAAGTTGCTGCCTGGTCCACCATCACCTCGCTCATGGCTGCGGGCATGTGGTCCATGTTTATCCTATACGTCGCAGTGCGCTGCTCGATTGGAGTTGCTCGTACAAGTGGTGAAAATTAAAAAAAAAAACAATTCCACTCTTTTCCTCAGTTTGTTTCGGTCGTGCTCTTTTTGGTTACTCCACGTAAACAACAAAAAAAATCTTCAACTAAACTTTTCTTCACAAAAAAAAACTCTTTCCGTTTATCGACTGTTTTTGTTTTTTCCTCCATTAATTTGTTTGCAACGTTTTCCAGTTTATCTAGCACGATCGATTTCTTTTGTTCATTTCGTTACATTTGTTCTTTGAAAATAATCTTTTTTTCTTTTACATAGCATGCGGCCCACTGTAAATTTTGTTCGCTTTTTTATAGCATGTGGCCCACTGTGCGTAGCTTTTATGCACCCGCTGTTTTCACCAGTGCTGCCAAATCAGCTTTTTTCCTGTCAAATCAGGCTTTTTTGATAGTCGAATTGCGCGAAAAATTCCAATACAGCTGGAATTCTTTCTTTTTTTAAATATAAATTTTTTTTTTCCGGTATTTTGTCTACTGAACCAACTATAATTTTTTCGGTTTATCCAGTGTTGAGTTGTTCATTGTGGTTAAATAAGAACGAAATAGTTCAATACTGATGATGAATGGAATGAATTAAAACTTCATTTTAATATGGCAGCGCTGGTCGAGAAGTGTCAAAAGGCCGAATTTTGTTGGACAACATCAATCGCATGTTTATGATATTCTTAAAACCAGTACTTGACGAAATGCAAAAAGTCAACAAATGTTTTCAAAGTAATTCCATTAACGTCACAGAATTACTAAACAAGATAATTTTGGCCATTAATTCCCTAAAGGACAAAATAATTCCTGGAGACACCAATATAAATAATTTCGAAATCGATGACTTCGAAGAATATATAGTCAAAGATTTATATCAAAGCTATGAATATGAAAAATAAATAAACCTAATTCTTGACGACTACGTCTTGCCAAAAAAGTATTTAGACATGATAGGTTCAATGAAAACTTACGACGCGATCATAAATGTCTGTGAAATTGAAGATATAATAAATACATTATAAAAACAAACCCTTAAGAGATGACCTAAAATATCAGCTCTTTTCCATCGTTTTTTCTTGTAACTTCCCACTAAAAACAGCTTTTTTATTTAACAAAAGTGGGCAATACTGGGTTTCTCGCTTGCGTCGTGAAACTGGGGGTGTTGATATTTTAAAAAGTATCAATATAGACGATATTTCGATATGATAAAAATATTATATTTCAATGATATTAAAAAAAAAAAATATCGATAATAGTGATGATATTTATGTATATCTGGGTAACAATTCTAATTGGTTATCAAAGGGGGATTGTTATAAAAAAAAAAAATTGTTTCAACTGTAACTTAAATTTTTAAAGTTTTTTATACTCTCTGCAAGAGTATATTGGGTTTGTCCAAAGTATGTAACAGGCATAAGGAGGCGTGGCAGACCCCATAAAGTATATATATTTTTGATCAGCATCACAAGCCGAGTCGATATAGCCATGTCCGTCTGCCTGTCCGTCCGTATGAACAAACTGATTTCAGAGATGGTAAGAGCTACAAGTTAGAGGTTGGTGTCAATCGATCACATATTTAGTCAGTCAATGCAATAATCATTTTTTCGATGCCACGACCCATTCGCCCCCAATAAGCAAAAAACTAGACACACCTCGGAAAAAATCGTTGTTTTCGGCGAATATCTCAGTAACCATGGCACCTAGAATCACCAATTTTGGTATGGAGCGTACCTAGCGACAGCGTAAATGCATTCTTCCCACAATACATAAAAATAATTCTCAACTTTCGTTCCATTTTTAGGCATTTGTTCATATAGTACAGCATTGTAATTGTATTATTCGAGTGGAGGCTAACTACATATATCAAACTATAAAGGCGCATTGAAATCGGACTATCAAACAAGAAAACTAGAAGCGTTAAAATATTGATAATTTAACGCAATATCAACATGTGAGTCGACCAAGACAGAATCATACAAGCAGCACATGTTCTCTGCTTGTGTGGCGGCAGCGCTGCCCGCTGACGCTGGCCGCGCCAAATACAATCATACATACATATATGCATCATATATTGTCATTTCGCATACAGAAAAACAGATGTGTGTGTGATTCTGCTTAGATTGTCTTTCTTTCAAAGTTTTTTAATGCAAGTACTATACATTATAATATCTCGATACTGATTTTAATAATTTAACCGGGAAAAAAACTGCAGCAAAAACGTCCGAACATGTGCTTGTATGTTTCTGTCTCGCTTGCACTCGTTAGTGATATTGCGTTCAATTATCAATATTGTAACGCTTTCAGTTTTTTGTTTATAGTCCGATTTTGCACCTTTCACGAATAGTTTGATATAGTTAGCCTCCACTTGAATTATACAATTACAATGCTGTACTATATGAACAAACGCCTAAAAACGGAACGAAAGTTGGGAATTATTTTTATGTATTGTGGGAAAAAGGGACATGGCAGTCAAAAATTTTAAATGCCAATGCATTTACGCTATCGCTAGGAACCTCCATACCAGAATTGGTAATCCTAGGTGCCATGGTTACTGAGATATTCGCCGAAAACGCCAATTTTTCCGAGGTGTGTCTAGTTTTTTGCTCATTGTGGGAAAATGGGGTGTGGCATCGAAAAAATAAGATTCTTGTATTGATTGACTAAATATGTGATCGATTGGCACCAAGCTCGAACTTGTAGCTCTTACCATCTCTAAAATCTAGTTGTTAATACGGACAGACGGACATGGCTATATCGACTCGACTTGTGATCCTGATCAAGAATATATATACTTTATGGGGTCTGCCACGCCTCCTTCTACCTGTTACATACTTTTGCACAAACCCAATATACTTTTGCAGAGTATAAATATATATCGAATAATAATATCGATATTGATATTATCGGCACAAAAAATATATCACCCAGAAATATATTTTCAAATATATATATAAATCGATATATCAATAATTTTTTGACAATCCTACGTCAAACTCACCACCTAAATTAGTGCGCGTGTGAGCGGGCACGAGCCTATTACGTCACGCGTGTGCACTTGTTGTTTTTCGCTTTGTGCGAGATCGAAACACCGCGCTCGCCACAAATCCGTCTGTGTGACGTAACGCGCGCGCTCTCTTTAATTGTCGTTTCTCACTGTGCCAAATTCCGTCTGTGCTTGGCAGAAGCGCACGTGCGCTACTACCGACGCGCCGAAATTGCGGCCAACGATTTCCCCCCTGTTTTGCGTACCCCTTCCCTACGCTTTGGTTTTGCCTGCCCAATGCACCGCTTCAGAAACAAAGCTAGGGTATTAGGGGGTATCTACGACTAAGCATTCGCACACTTTATTTCTGTTACTAAAAAAAAAAAAGCAATTTATGGTGTGCGACTAGCTAACTCGTGTTAAATGACAGTGCCAGGGGAAAATGCCCTGTATATATATGATATATTTCTGTTTAAATGTACATAAAAAAAATTTCCTAACCGGCGTAAGTACGCGCACTTACGAGTTTTTAAGTCGAAACTGTATCGCGCCTCCTTACGTCTCCAGAGTCCCTGCTCGGGCGCCTCTTGTAAAGTAGTGTTTCGAGCCGGGGTACAGATCTCAGTCAGTCCAAAGGTTCGAAACTTACAAGAAAATTTGTAAGTTCTGCGGAGACGCTGCAGACCGGGAAAAAACTTGCCGGGATGGGGATAGGGATGAACGGGGTGTAGACCTGTGAGGTGAGATCAAACGGGGGGTACCGCCGTTGTTCTCTGCCGGTCACCGTAAGTCTCTACGAGATCGAAACAAGGCGCCAGGAGGCACCGTGGCTGCCGTCGTTGCTCTCGAATAGATGGATAAAGGATGCCTCGCGAGACCTAGGAAGGCCGGCTTTGCTCTCAGCGATCAGCAAGGAGAACCGTCGCGAGATCAAGACACGGCGTCGGGACACCGCCGCGGCCGCAGTCGCTCTCGGCGTTCGGCAAGGGGGTATTTCGCGAGATCAGATTACGGCGCCAGAATACCTTGGCGGCCGCTATCAATCTCAGCGTTTCGGAAGGGGTGTCTCGCGAGATCAAAACGCGGCTCCAGGATACCGTGGAGGCCAGCGCTGTTCTCTAATGAAATGTGACAAAAGCTCAAGGATAGGATCGGATGAGTCGTCCCTGTTAATTCGTAATAGTGTTTTGTTGAGTACACGAATTTAGTAGCCACGTTTATTTTATCACTATATTCCTTTTATACCTTTCATCAAACGGGATCCGCTACACTGGTTTCTTTCCCTTTCTCTTTGCGACGCTCTCTCTCTCCAGCAGCCCGGAAGCCGTCGCGATTCAACTCAACCACGAAAACGGTTTTCGCCACAGAGTGTTTCGTGCAGAGTTGCATCTGACCGCTTCCCGAACTGTCGCCAGAGAGGGCTGCCCATTTTGCCGAACTATTGATAACTTGAATCTAACGCTTGCGATCTAAGAACTTTATTATTATCTTTTATATCTTATATCTTAGAGACTACCAACACTTATGTGTATACCTTATGATCTAAGAACTTAATTATTATCTCCTATATTTAATCACAACTTGAATAACTAAGAATATCTAAGGTGGATGTTATAGACCCCGCCTTACACCGCCTTTTTTGCAGGACGGGGTCCAAACACAACTAACCTTAATTTTCCCATCTAAACTTAATAGTGAAAATTACAATGTAACTCAGACCATTAATACGTGCGTGTGAATAGTATAAATTTAAACAAGAGAGAAAGGTACAGTAGAGCACGCCCGACCGTATAATACTCTCTGCACTTTTTTCCCGATTAAATTATTAAAATCGGTATCGAGATATTACAATGGGAAGTACTTGCATTAAAACACGTTGAAACAAAAACAGTCTAAGCATAATCAAACATACATATGTTTGTCTGTATGCGAATACACATACGAATGACAATATATGATCCATATATGTATGTATGTGTGTATTCGGCGCGGCCAGCGACTGCGGGCAGCGCTGCCACCACACAGGCAGCAAAAACGTCCGCACATGTGCTTGTATGTTTCTGTCTCGCTTGCACTCTTACGTTGCCATTGCTTTCAATTATCAATATTGAAACTAGAGATGGGATCGGGAACGAAATTGCTTCCCGTCCCATCCCGTCCGGAAATCAAATTTGCTCTTCCCATCCCGACTGTCCCGAACAATAATATTCAGTAGTTATTTTTAAAATTAACTTATTTTAAATGTCAACATTTTTATTTAAAAACAAAATTTTTTCGAAATTGCTTCCAATTAAGCGAGTCCTTCTTTCTTCAAAAATTCTACTTGAAGTAGAAAACATCCTTTCGCTAGTGGCCGATGATGTTGGGACATTAAGAACTTGCCTAGCGAGCATTCTTTTTAAAAATGTTTCAACGATTGGTTGTGAAATTGTGAAGTCGAGAAATTCAATTTTTTTGGTTTGTATGGAATTATTTCTTTGCATGTGTTGCACTGAACGAAATCGACAGTAACTTTGTCGAGCTTTATAGTTCGGTAATTTTTCCAAACATCATTTTTAGAATTAGTGTCGCGAGACGGACCGATAGCGATTAGTAATGAATTTATAATATGTATCGATAGTGACTGTTAAGGTTTCGATTTCGAATTTGGTAATATGTTTCCCAACGCGTTGGTCACACTTGAGTAAGTATATTTAAGCGCTTGTGTTGAATATTGTAAGCTCTCTGTAAAACGCGCGGGATGGGAAGCAGTCATTGCGGTAAGACTTAAGTTATAAAAACAAGAATGTACTTGAACTATTTTTCAACAGAATGAAATCCTCATCTTCATCCTATCATCAAATATCGTGTATGAGTGGAACGAGGGTTCCAAGCAACTTCCCTCCGTCAACGACAATTAGAGTTAGCTATCTCTAATTTAGTTGAATGTTGGTCAGTCAATTTTAAAATTTCTTTTCCGCGACGCCATAGCTTTTACAGTTATTTCAGGAGTGACCAAATTTCGTTACATTAAAAATACATGGTAAGTTTCCAATTTTTGCACGAGCAATATTTCGTATCACTAAATAAAGCAATCGATGAATTACTTCGATAAATAAAGGAAATGGTATCGAGTAAATTTTTTTTTGGGTTCCAACTGTTTTTTCGAGACCCGCGGGAATTTCGGTATCGATCACTTATCCCGGTTATCCAGGTTTTTTTTAAAGACATTACCATCCCGCCCGATTCCGATCAATTTTTGCGGGTTCCACGGATTCCTAAAAATCCAGATCACGACGCCCATCACTAATTGAAACGCTTCTAGTTTTCTTGTTTATAGTCCGCTTTTAATGCACCTTTCAGGATAGTTTGATATAATTAACAGTGTTGCCAACTTTTGTTGAGCAAAAAAAGCTGTTTTTATTGGGAAGCTACAAGAAAAAAACCTAAAAATTTTGAGAAAAAAGGTGGGAAAAAACTGATGTTTAGGTCATCTTTTAAGTGTTTGTTTTTATAAAGTATTTATTATATCTTCAATTTCACAGACATTTATGACAGAAAAACCCAAAGCAAACGGTCTCGCTCTGAGCAAGAGACTTTTGTTGTCTTCATTTATGTTTTCTGTTGAGCTCTTTGTATGTCGCCCTTTCAATGAGCAATGCGTAAAGAGCGGATCGAGAAACGCTCGCACAATGAGACTCAGCAAAAGACCGATTGACAGAAAAACCTAAAGCAAACGGTCTTCAAATTTATTTTCGTTGTTGTGAAGAATAAATAATATAATTTGTTCAACAAAACAATTTAAATTTATTTTCATTACATTTAAAACTATATATAAAATAAATAGTTGTGTTGTCCCACGTTGCCGTAGGCAATCTCCAGTGCTGTAGCTGTTGACGTGGGAGTAAAGGTTCCGTAAGGTTCCGTTCTTTAGGATGATTATGGTGGAGAGATTACATGTCTCTCGTAACACTGCGCTTGTGCCACACCAATGCTGAAATAATTATTTCAAAGTGTTTTACGGCTAGTTGCCGGAGCAGAGTTTATTAAACGAGCTTTTCGCTTTCGTTGTAAGAACAAAACTGAATTAGGAACCACCAGCAACCTGGGGCGTAAGCTAAACCAAAAGTACTTAGTTGCTAAGGAATACAAAGATACAAAATATACGTACTTAAAGCTACAAAACTACAGCCGGCGAGCCGACTGGGCATAAGTGATAACGCTGATCTTGTAGCATGTGCAAGATATCAGGTTACCGTCGGTTGACCGTCGCATCTAGGGCGCTGAACTGAACTTTCGCTGAGACGGCAACTTCAGCGTAACTGCTGGCTAACATTTTAGCTTTTATTTATGTTACACAACAATGTGCGAGGGGCATTCGTTAACTTATATTTAACAAAAGAGTTTTAACAAAATAGTTCTGGTGGACTTTTTAATTTAAGTCTCTTCCCATTTTGCACATTTACTATCGCAATTAATATATGTACATACATACATACGTCTGCAAAACAGACGCTTACCAATTTTCTTGCCTATGCGTGTGAATGTATACCAATGCATACGCAAAAGACTTTATGCTTCACTGAACAAGACGAAACGGTCTTGGAACAACCAGAACAGAAAAGAATAGAAAAAAAACGGTTTCGCTCCGAGCGCGATCGAAATGTTTTAAGAACCGATAAATCGGTTGCTCACCAACTCTTTTCGTAAAGATTCAGAAAAAGACACATATTGGCAGACAACGAGAAATGGTCGACAGTTATTTGCGAGCTATGCGTGTGATCAATCTAAGACGGAGTTGAAAACTAATCATGAATAATTAAATCTGCGTTTAGGAATGTTCTGTAAAGCTTTCTTAACATATCTTTACAAAATGAGTTCTGTTACAGTTCTGTTATTAACATTATTGGGTTTTGAGGTTTGTGTATTTGATAAGCAAAATGAAGCTTTGCTGACAGTGCAATACGCAAAGTGAAGCTTTGCCTAAAATTGGTTGCCGGATCATAAATATAAGTAGTTTAAATAAGGAAAATGATGAATTTGTATTGTTTTGAATTGTCCAGCATTGTAATGAACTCTTATACTTGAGCTAGTTGGTAAGCCGAATTTGCATTCGACAATGCAGCTATAGCGAGCAGCGATCAGTTCATATTTTCGTCTCGCTTAAACCACACACACGCTGCCAAGCCTTTCCGCGATTGCTAAGTCCAACAAATAAATTGTCTTGTTTAAGAACTTGCAATTTGTTTTAATTTAATTAGTTTCGCGATTTTTCATGGCGCCCGAGCAGGGACTTTCAATCGCGTTTGTTGGTTCTTAAGACATTTCAAGGCTTGGTTTGCGGTGTGTGTCGGTATCGTTACACTTGTTGTTGTTGGATTTTCCTGGAGCTGTTGACTTTAGTGGAATTTTGGATTCAAACAACCAGGAGTTGAAGACACCCTTCTTGGTGATAATCCCAGAATTGATACCAAGAGCGATTCTTCTGATCAGGTAACAGTGTCCAAACAAGTCAGAGCATAGGAGAATAGAAAGTGCAAGCGTAGAAGCGGCACCTAATACATATTCGTGAACGTACATAGTAAAGTACTGCTCCATTTCATGCACAATAAAGACATTGCGTTTCGGCACTGATATATAAGGTTGTCAAAAAAGTCTTGCGGTTTTTTTTATTGAATTTTCAATTGTTCATAAAATTGGTTATAATAATGCGATTTAAGTCAAATAACTCCAACTTCATAATGCCCCTCTTATAGAAACTCGATTCCCTATTGTCAAAAAACTCGGAGAGCCAATTTTCACAGGACTGTCTTGTGGACAACTTCCGACTACCAAGCGCGTTCGCCATGGACAGAAATAGGTGGTAATCACTTGGTGCGAGATCCGGACTATACGGTGGATGCAAAAGAACCTCACATCCGAGCTCTTGGAGCTTCTGGCGCGTCACCAAAGATGTGTGTGGCCTGGCGTTGTCCTGATGAAAGACAATTCGGCCTCTGTTGATCAAAGATGGCCTCTTCTGCATGAGTGCTGCATTCAAGCGGTCCAGTTGATGGCAGTACAGGTCCGAATTGAGCGTTTGGCCATAGGGGGAGCAGCTCATAGTGGATGATTCCCTGCCAATCCCACCATACACACAGAAGAACCTTCCTGGCCGTCAGTCCAGACTGGACACCGTCTGGGCAGCTTCACCGCTTTTCGACCACGACCGTTTGCGCTTCACGTTATCGTAAGTGACCCAATTTTCAACGCCTGTCACCATCCGCTTCAAAAACGGGTCGATTTTGTTGCGATTTAGAAGCGATTCGCATGCATCCATATGGGCAAAAATGTTTTTTTGCGTCAAGTCGTGTGGCACCCATACATCGAGCTTCTTTTTTGAATCCAAGCTTATTCAAATGGCTTATAACGGTTTGATGAATCATGCCCAGCTCTTGGGCGATGCTACGACTGCTACTATGCCGGTCTCTTTCGATCAATTCAGCGATTTTATCGCAATTTTTTGACGACAGGCCTTCCGGACCGTGGCGCATCTTCGATGACCTCTGCACCAGAACGAAAACGTTGAAACCATCGTTGTGCGGTGGATATGGAAACTGTATCGGGTCCATAAACTGCACAAATTTTATTAGCTGCATGAGATGCATTTTTGCCTTTATCGTAGTAGTACTGTAAAATATGCCGTATTTTCTCTTCATTTTGCTCCATGTTTGCGACGCTATAACTCACGAACGATTAAAAACAAACAACAATTTATCAAACACGTGTTAGCGCGTAAAAAGAGTTTTCCAAAAAGCTTTAGCGTGAACCGATGCGACGAATACAACTAGAGCTAAGTGCTTGCGGAAATACTGCAAAATTTTTTGACAATATAAGGTTGTCATTTATTGAAAGGCTATTTGACGCAAAACACACAAATCGAAACAAATAAATATATATAAATAAAACAAAACACTTAACTAGTGCAAATATATCTGTTATATTTATTTTGCATATCAACATTATCCGTTCCTCTTTGATTTCGCTATTCGCCAATATCTACATATTTTGGTGGTGGGTTTTTTGGCCTTTGTTCTTTGCACATAAGTAAATCGCAGTTTGCGTTTACATACATACATACAGCTGTTGGATTTTGGCTTGCGGTAGTTAGCTTGTATTTTGTTAGTGCTTTACTTTGATTCTACTTTGCGTTGTTTGTGTCGCGCTAGCAAATATACAAACGTACGCTGATTAACTGCAAGCCCTTTAGTTGTTGTTAGTAGATCGCATCGATTGTCTACCTGCGCATGCGCTGTTGTTTTTACGCAGTGCGCAGTCGAACATTTCGAATATCGCTAATTTGCTGATTATCGTTGCGTTGGTGCGTTTGCGTAGATTGCTATTTGTTTTTTGTTGACAACTTTCAGCGCGTATCTGCAAACGCTTTCTTTTGATTAGTTGTTGTTAGCTCTGCTATTCGAAAAGTGTAGTTAGCCAGCTGATTGTCATTACTCTTCGATTCGTTTTTACATCTTAAATAATATTGAACAGCTACTGTCTTTGTGACAGTACACTTAAGTGCAATCGAATAGAGCCAACTTTTAATTAGTCAATATGGCACACAAAGTAGATTATAATGAGACTATAGTGGATGTCGACGAAACTTGCCTTAGTGCTCGTTTAAGTCAATTATTTGTTAAATTGGAGAAAGTAGAGAGCGACATAGAGCGCCAGAGGAGTTCACTCATTAATAAAATGGTGACTCCAAGTAAATTTGAGATTCATTGCCGACTAGATATATTAAATTCGTACATTTCCAAAGCTATGGATCTGCAGTCAGAGATCGATGCAATAGATCCTGACAATACTCAATGCTTGAGGAAACTTGCATTCTTGCACGGTCATCATATATGGCTGCTCTTAGCAAATTTGAAGTTGTTGACCGTGCTCCAGTGTCTCATCATTCGCACTTGCCCAAACTTAAGTTGCCTAGGTTCAGCGGTAAACATTCGGAGTACAAACAGCTTATTGGTCTCTTTGGAAGTTTGGTAGGCTCTGATCGTTCGTTATCAAATATTGAAAAATTCAATCAATTGATATCATGTCTATCAGACGAGGCTTTGGGAACAATAAAGGCTTATAAGGTATCTGATGCGAATTACCCGAAGGCATCAGCAGTTGGAATTCGCACAATGGTTGACCATTTTTGATTCGCTAATGTCGATTGGGAATGAGGAAGATTTCGCTAACCCAATTTTAATCCACATAGTTATGTCAAAGGTGGATCCTCATTCGAAATTGAAGTATGAGGAGCCACTTGACTATAATATATTGCCGAAATGGGCCGATTGCGTTGTGGCTTTGAATAGGCGATATCAGCACCTATCTGCTGAAGAAAGTTCAAAGTCCCGGATGAAGCAGAAATCGGACAAAGAACATACAAGAAAGTCGTCGTTTGCATGCTCGACTGTGGAACCCAAATGCAACTTTTGCAGTGCCAACCATGTGATTGGAAACTGCCAAGGGTTCGCAGATTTGCCAGTTGAAGAAAGATTTAATTTCGTGAAATCCAGTGAACTGTGTATAAATTGCTTACATTTGGGACATAGAGTGTCCAACTGCTCTGCGTCAAAGTGTAGAGTATGTTCTCACCCACACAATACCCTCCTGCACAAATACGCACTCGCTGAAAAATCACAAGCCTCTGCTCATCCTGCCCATGTAGATCATGATGCTAGCGAAATCGATCAAGTAATCCTTGCGACCGCAGTCGTTACAGTTCGAGACAGATTCGGTACGAAACGAAACGCTAGAGCCTTGTTGGATTCAGGGTCTCAAGTGAATTTCATGACAGAAGACCTCGCTAATGCCTTGCGCCTTCAACGCAAAAACAAGTGCTTAACCGTCAAATCGGTAGGACAAACAAGTTTCAGTGCAAAAAGCGAAGTATCGACTATAGTTTCGTCTCGTGTATCGAGACATCAGTTCACCGCCGAGTTTGGGTGCTGAAATCAATTTGTAGCAGGCAGCCAGATTGTGATCTTCCCATCAATAGGTGGAAGATCCCAACAAATGTCGAACTGGCTGACCCTGAGTTTCACAAACCCCAGAAAATAGATATACTTCTGGGAGCCGACTCCTTTTTTAAAATGCTTTGGCGAAGGGTGGTCAGGGCGGTGCAAGAAAATGCTTACCAAAAGCCCAATATGTTGCTCAGTGATGCAACATAGAAAAGATGTTCGATTTGAAGACAGTGTAGATCGACACTGTGAGGTCGAAGCTGTCCCGGAGAAAAGATTTTCGGCAAATTATTCTGCGGAGTACATCGTTTGCAATCAAAGCTCTCGGGACAGCGTTCAAAAATTGACGACGGGACACTTTGGTGTCAATTTGTCAGTCATGACTGATCCCAAAGTGCTGGGGTCGGCACAAATTGTCAAAAAACATGTTGTTCCCATGATCTGAGAACTCCAGGATGCATATGTGAGTTTCATGAACTTAAATCTTGACCTTGCTCGTATGTTCTTAGATACAGAAGTTCCACCAGGACCACGTTCCACTTTTTTTCACCAGTGCGTCCTGAGACCTGAAAGCAGTTCCACCAAACTTCGAATAGGAGTGGACGTGTCGTGTAAGCAAACGTTGTCATACTCTCTCAATAATTTCCGGTGGGACCTGCTATTCAGAGGGATCAAATTGATTCATTTTGTAGGTTCCGTCTGAACCGACCTGCCCTCAGATATTAAAACGGGCAAAGTTCAATTGGCAAAATGGTTGTCGAACCATTATAACATATTAGAAGAAGGCGGTAATGAGAAACTTTAGATTTCCAATGATGCCGATTCGACAAGAACGCTTGGCTTGAGGTGGACACCAAGTTTGGGTAGTTTTTGGTATAACCAGTCAAGTAGTTTTACCAAATTAAATCCCACCAAGCGAAAAACATTATTAGAGTCTTTCGAGTATATGTTAGCCCAAATATACGCGTCGGACCGATGTCGAATCGAGAGTGCGAGTTTTCCGAATGATACAGAAATCGCACTACATTGTTTAATAACTTCCCCTTTAATACTAGCAACATTTGTAGCCAATCGAGTTGCAGGCCTCGAAGAGATGGCCAATAATGTATCTTGGAGACATTGACCAACATCATCAAATCCAGCCGATTTGTGGTCATGAAGGTGTAGCGGTCAGAAACTCAATCAGTTCGTTCGGCTTCGTTGCAAGGCAAAAAGACAATGGTCAAAAGTCAAAAGTCGGACGATTATGAAAACCGAATCGCTTTTATTCAGCTAGGTATAGACCTGTGCGGTGTCACAGATGTGCTGATAAAGATAAGAGGACGAGCCTCGTCAAAAGTGTATATAGCGATGTTCGTGTGTTTTGCATCAAATGCTGTTCACATTGAATTTACAGCAAGATCCACTAAACCTTTCATTTAACAGCGTACAGCTTATTCGCTCTACGTGGCACGGCAGTCCGGCGATACTTGGAGAAGGCGCCACATTTTCGCTAGGAACCTGGCGAAGGAGTTCCAGGACTCATTTCAAAGGACGCAGAGCAGCCTTCAGTTCGCCGCAGAAGGAAGATGGATTGGAGGCTTATCTCGAAGCGCCCCTCTCGTCGGAAGACTGGAAATGCGATTGAAGGCGATCCCTTCAAGGTGGCCCGGAATGTCGGATCATAAATATAAGTAGTTTGAATAAGGAAAATAATGAATTTGTATTTCAGTTTAAATTAACGAAACTATTGAATTGACCAGCATTGCATGCGTATTTGCATTCGCGAGCAGCAAGTCATTTCGCTAATTCGTCTCGCTGTAACCACACACACGCTGCCAAGGATTTTTTTTTTTTTTTAATTTTTTTTTTTTTTTTTTTTTTTTTTGGTTTTTTTTTTATTGGAAATGGAAATTCAATCTATTAATTAGGATTATATTTTTGGAAATGGGATGGGGGCTATATATTAAAATTTTTTTTTTTTGTAAGTATTTTTTGGGGGGGGAAGTTTTGTGGGGGGGATGATGTTAAAAGATTGTTGTAAAAATGGTTGTGATAGTGCTTTTATTCCTCCCCCATTATTTAGGATTGTCCTTATTTGAAGTGTTGAGTGTTGGTGAGATTTGTGGTTTTCGATTTTTATTTTATTTTTTCTTCTATTGGATTTTTAGACCCCCGTACTCTAAAAAGAGTAGAGGGGTCTATTAGGTTTGTCGGAAGTGAAATGTGCGTAACAGGCAGAAGGAGGCGTGGCCGACCCCATAAAGTATATATATTCTTGATCAGCATCAACAGCCGAGTCGATATAGCAATGTCCGTCTGTCTGTCCGTCCGTCCGTATGAACACCTGGATCTTTTAAACTACAAAAGCTAGAGCCACCAAATTTATAATAAAAGTCCGTTGTTAAGTCAGGCAGGTTAAGTTTATTTCAAATTTTTACCACGCCCCTTACCGCCCCGCAACGAGTAAAAAACCAGACACACCACGACAAAATTTATGTTTTAGGTTAATATCTCAGTAACTATGGCACTTAGGAACACCAATTCCAGTATGCAGTTTCCTACAGACAGCCTTAATGCAATGCCATTCAAAATTTTGAGCTGCCACGCCCCTTTTCTCATATGAGCTAAACAACTTTTTAAATTTCAAACCAGGATTTAAGACATTTAGTCAAATAGTACAGTGTTTGTAATTAATTATTCGTGAAGAAAAATATTATATCAAACTATACTCCAAGCGGCATTAAAATCCGTCTATTAACAAAAAAGTTGGAAAGTTAGAAAGTTTATGTAATTTAGCTGCAATTTCGCCGCCTGTGTGACGTCAGCGCTGCTCGCAGACGCTGCGACGCTGACGTGCCGACCAGTGATAAGCACGCATACATATATATGTGCATACACATAATTTCAAAAGAGTGTGTACTTGTATGTATAATATGTAAATGCCAATAAGCGGAACATACTTGAAAGTGGCGCGTGGTGCAAATGGTAGAGTTGCGGCGCGATGTGAAATCGTTGCGTGAGGGTCGTAGGTTCGAATGCTGGCAATGAGAATTGCTAATTTAATTTTTTTAAATATCAATTCAAAATATACATAGAAATTTTAATTTTTAAATTTCGTTACAAAATTTTAATTCAAATTAAATACAAATGCGCATTACTGTGGGAGTACGGGGTCTTTTACAGTCGGCTCGATCGACTGTAGCCTTTCTTACATGTTATATGTGAATTTTTCTTTGGGTGTTTCATTTTTAGTGTTAATGGGAGTGTTTTGACATTTCTTCTGTTTTGTTCTAAGATATTTTATTACAACATTTTTGGTTATTTGTATTAACTTTTCTAAGTAAATTATTAATTATTAATTATAGCGGTAGTGATTGATATAGTTATTAATATATTTTTATACTCCCTGCAAGAGTATATTGGGTTTGTTCAAAGTATGTAACAGGCAGATCGAGGCGTCGCATACCCCATAAAGTATATATATTGTTGATCAGCATCACAAGCCGAGTCGATGTAGCCATGTCCGTCTGTCTATCTGTCAGCCCGTATGAACAAACAGATTTCAGAGATGGTAAGAGCAATCTATCACATATTTAGTCAGTCAATACAAGAATCTTTTTCTTTTCGATGCCATGCCCCATTCGCCCACAATGAGCGAAAAACTAGACACACACCGGAAAAAATCTATGTTTTCGGCGAATATCTCAGTAACCATGGCACTTAGGCTCATTCTAGGAGCGTTCCTAACGACAGCGAGAATGCATTGATATTTAAACTTTTGGACTGACACGCCCTCTTTTTCACAATTAATAAAAATAATTATCAACTTTCGTTCGATTTTTAGGCATTTGCTCATATAGTACAGTATTGTAATTTGTAATTCATGTGGAGACTAACTATATCAAACTATCCTGCAATGTGCATTAAAATCGGATTATAAACAAAAAAACTAGAAGCGTTACAATATTGATAATTGAACGCAATATCGATGAATGAATGCAAACAAGAGAGAAACATACAAGCACATATTTAAACGTTTTCGCTGCCTGTGTGGCGGCAACGCTGCCCGCGCCGAATACACACATATGTACATGCATATATGCATCATTTATTGTCAAATGTTTGTGTATTCGCATACAAACAAACATATAGTATGAATGCTTGATTATGCTAAGATTAATTTTGTTTCAAAGTGTTTTAATGCAAGTACTACACATTGTAATATCACGATACCTATTTTAATCGGGGAAAAAATGCAGAGAGTATTATACGGACGGGCGTGCTCGACTGTACTTTTCTTTCATGTTTTTTTGCTTTGAAGTGTTTTATTACATGTACTATACATTGTAATACCTGAATGCCGATTTTAATAATATATTCATATAATCGGTAGTAAATAGAGGTTAGTATTATACGGTCGGACGTGCTTGACTGTAAGATACATTTCTTTTTGGATTTCCCTTACATTACTGATACTTGCCCGGTTTCTTCATTTAAAACCTTAAAGTATTGCTTCTCTCCTGGGCCTGACAACATTTCTAGAATATTACATTATTCCACTGAATTTAAAAGGGTGCAAGTCGAATATATCCAATTACAGGGGAATTGCGAAGTTGCCCGCAATCCCTTAGCTCTTCGACAAGATAGTTACATCGACTTTGCTTCACCTCTGCAAGTCAATTATATCCGCTGCGCAACACGGGTTTGTTAAGAGTCGGTCGACTTCGATCAGTTTATTGGAATTTAGGAATTTCTTTTGTAAATGAGGCATTTCTTAATAGCAAGCAAACTGATGCCATCTATACTGACTTCAGTAAAGCGTTTGCTCTGTTAATCATAACCTCCATTAACAAAAACTTAGCAGCTTACGTTTTCCACCTTCCCTTCTTCTTCCCAGGGTTGCCAGTTAATCCCCCTATATCTTAATCTTTATATACTCTCTGCAAGAGTATATTGAGTTTGTGCAAAGGTATGTAACAGGCAGAAGGAGACGTGGCTGACCCCATAAATTCCTCTCGACCATCCTTTACCACAGTTCATCAGAGGCTTCAAATTACTCATTAAGGACAATTTGTCAAACCATTCGGTTAGGCCATCATTGTGACATTTTGTGTGCTCCTACGCAAACTTGACCGAATTCTCTTGAACAGAAAAAAGCAAACAATGCATTTACGCTGTCGCTAGGAACGCTCCATACCAAAATTGGTGATCCTAGGTGCCATAGTTACTGAGATATTCGCCGAAAACACCGATATTTTCCGATGTGTGTTTAGATTTTTGCTCATTATGGGCGAATGGAGCGTGGCATCGAAAAAATAAAGGTTCTTGTATTGACTGACTTAATATGCGATCGAACTTGTAGCATTTACCATCTCTGAAATCTGTTTGCTCATACGGACAGACGGATAGACAGACAGAAGGAAAGACAGACGGACATGGCTATATCGACTCGCCTTGTGATGCGGATCAAGAATATATATACTTTATGGGGTCTGCCACGCCTCCTTCTGCCTGTTACATACATTCCAACGATTATAATATACCCTTTTACTCTACGAGTAACGGGAATATCATCATCTCTAAAATCTGTTTGTTCATACGAAAAAGACAGACAGACAGACAAACGGACATGGATATATCAACTCGGATTGTGATGCTGATCAAGAATATAAATACTTTATGGAGCCTGCCACGCCTCCTTCAGCCTGTTACGTACTTTCGCACAATCCCAATAAACTCTTGCAGAGAGTATAAAATTTAGATACATATTGGATGGATAAAATGGGCATTCTTCTTCTTAAATTAAACACTCGTTCTTTAGAAATATATATTTAAAACTGAATATTAAAGTAACGCCAATTTTGGAGGTTCTCTCTTTTTAATTAATTATAAATATTTAAGTATTGTATTTAATAACTTTATATTCACATAAATGGGTAGGTGACATTCTGAGCTATTAAAAACAAGAAAGAAAAGTACAGTCGAGCTCGCCCGGTCGTATAATACTCTCTGCATTTTTTCTCCGATTAAATTATTAAATTCGGCATCGAGATATTACTATGGGAAGTACTTGCATTAAAACACGTTGAATCAAAAACAATCCTAGCATAAGCAAACATACATCTGTTTGTTTGTATGCGAATACACATACGTTTGACAATATACGATGCATTTAAGTATGTATGTTTGTAGCACCGCTACCGCCACACAAGCAGGGAAAACGTTCGAACATGTGCTTGTATGTTTCTGTCTCGCTTGCACTCATTCATCGATATTGCGTTTAATTATCAATGTTGTAACGCTTCTAGTTTTTTCGTTTATAATCTGATTTTAATGCACCTTGCAGGATAGTTTGATATAGTTAGTCTCCACATGAATTATAAATTACAATACTGTACTATATGAGCAAATGCCATAAAAACGGTATTGAAGTTTGAAAAATATTTTATTGCTTGTGGCAAATGGGGGCGTGGCAGCACAAAAATTTGAATGCCATTGCTGTCGATAGGAACTACTGTACCAAAACTGGTGATTCTAGGTGTCATCGTTACTGAGATATTCGCCGAAAACACAGATTTTTTTCAAGGTGTATCTAGTTTTTTGCTCATTTGGGCGAATGGTGCGTGGAATCGAAAAAAAAAAGATTCTTGTATTAACTGACTAAATATGTAATCAAATGAGACCAAGCTCGAACTTGTAGCTCTTACCATCTCTGAAATCTGTTTGTTTATACGGACGGACAGACAGACAGACGGACATGGCTATATCGACTCGGCTTGCGAAGAATATATATATACATTATGAGGTCTGCCACGCCTCCTTATGCCTGTTACATACTTTGCTACTCTCTGCAAAAGTATTTTGGGTTTTGCAAAGTATGTAACAGGCATAAGAAGGCTTGTAAGTTTTATTGATGCTTAAAGTTGAACAAAAAAAAAAACGAATATTAATGTGATACACTGTATGAGTATATATTTTATGGGGTCGGACACGACTCCTTCAATGCGTTCAAAATTTTGCAACAAAAACATTATATCCTCTGCAAGGAAAATCTTCCTGAATTGTTATTCGTGAGTTCAAACACGACAAGCTTAAGCGGTGCACATAAAATAATCAATACCTGCTAAAAGTGTACTATTTCAATTATGACGGCATAGAAAAGTTCAATGTTCATGTGGGGCTTTCTGCTTGTATTATTGGAAATTGTTAAAACTTAATTTCCCTATTTTGCATGAACGAATTAGTTCTAGGTCAATAACATTCACATAGTTCTGAGAAAGTATAACTTGTAATATATTAATTTTAAAATATAAAATTTGAACTATTTTAAATAAGTGTCTTACTAGTCAACCAGTTAACTAAAAATACATTTTAAACTATTTCCACTATACAATTCTTACTATTTTTACACTAATGTTAAACACTGTGGTACACATGAGCAACGCTTTTCTGCTATATTCAATAATTCTAATTTATGTTAGAAAGTCAAAAGCTCTACGATGAGTTAAACTTTTAACGAGAGCTTTTTGGATCATGTGGTTACACTGTTAAACAAATTTCAATAAAAAAAAAATATTTTATTGCGTTACTTTTTTAAAGATTACTAAATGGGCAACAATATACATAAATATGTATTCAATTCAAGAAACCTCGGGTTCACATGTAATGTTTAAAGAATATTAAGCAGAGGCCAAAGATTCAAAAAATTATTATAAAGGGTGGTTAAATTTCAAAATCATAAGTCAATTTACTGTCGTGACCAACAACTTTACTTTTCACGCTCGTCTGGGATGAAAATTATGCATAAAGACTTGCACAAACACGCTAGAAAGGTTCATTTGACTCAAGTCCCCAAATTTTCTTCCCCATTTCAAGCGTCGTCAATGGCCAAATCGATATCCAAAAAAATGGCGACATGGAAGATCAATTTTCGAAGGAAATCATCATCGAAAATTTGAATCATAGGATAGATGACCTACAAGACCGCGGCGGTCATTTATACCATACATCGAGCCATATCCTCATAATAAAAATAAGTGTCAATAATTTCTTATAGAATATATCTTTAACTTGTGTTTTAACTTTTAATAAGTCTTCGGAGGTTATTAAACTAATTTCTTGCAAAAAAATTTCGCCAAGAAGGCTTTCACACTTGTACTTCACTTGTATTGGTCAGGTAAAAATGCAACATGATAGTTTACGATATTATCTTCAGGATACGAAGTGAATTTATCTCATTATTTACATTGTGTTGTTATGGGATGCATGTGAAAAAAAGTCGCTTGTTAACAGAAGTGAACCTCTATTTGTAAATAGAGATGAACCACTTAAATAATGCCTTTCTCCAAACAGTACATAATTTCTATAAATTATTTAAATGTTTGTTTTACCTATAAATAAAGTTTCCACTATCATATAATGGAAAAAACATCAAAAAGAGCGATCGAATATGAGAAATTTATTGCTGCCCATACGAAAGTGAGCATTAATAAAATGTCTGTGCGTGTTTAATTGCATCCCTCTTTAAACGATAAAATTAAACGCTTAAAAACACGTATATATTTATAAACTCAACATAAAAATGTGAGTTTTAAGTTATTCTCGCGGCTAAAAGAAAAAAAATCCAATTTTCTACATTTTATATCTATAAAGAAGTCCATAAATAGTTTCAGATATGAAAGTTTTTTAATGCTAAAAAAATTCAAAAATAATATATAAATATATAAACAACAAAACTTATAATTTAATTACAAATAATTTTGTAAATACCCAATTTTCTATTGCATCATTATATTAGTGTAAAGCTTGCACTTTGCCTTGCTGGTGCGTGTAACCTTCGTTAACAGTATAGCATGAAGTAAAATCAACCACACAGCTGTAGGATTAGCAGCGACATCGATGTTAAGTTTACGGCGTCTGATGTATAAAAAGTCAGAGACAATCGCGAGTGCTTTCATTCTCTTGTAGTGTTTAAACTGACATGAAAGTGACGATACTAGGATTCCGCAACAAGTCATGTATCAGCATGTCCAACCAAACAACACACATCATATTAATGCCGACGGTGAGTTGAACCGCTACCACTAACTCTATACAAATGTAAAAATATGAATAAAGCTTTATACATATACAATTGCATTTTATTTTCTTTAATTATTTTGTTTTTGGAGCTAGTTATTTCTGGGAAATAAAGCTTCGCAACAACGGTACTCTTGAAAAGAAAAACTGCTATCAAGAAATGCGGAAAAAACAAAGCACACCTTTATTAGTTTCGTTATTTTTTGAGTGTCTCCTAGTCAAATTCACAAAACGCTCACAACAGTAAAACAAGGGTAAAATACTAAAAATACAAATGAGTATATGCGCATGCGTTAACAGCAAAAATAAAAAATAAAACGAGTAACTAAATATGTATGTATGTATGTACACTAATTCTCACATATATTGGATTTTTTATTAAACTGTAACCACAAGTTTAATTTACAACAATACTTGCATCGTCACAGCTTTGAATTACAATACCAAGTAATTTCCCGCTTTTAACTTGGTGAATACATGTATTTCCTGGACATGTACTACCCGTGTAAATTTGAATTTGATAGCATAGATAAAATGTTATTTGTACCATTTACATTTGGTTGAAAATTGACCGTCCTAAAGTAGGATAAACTTAACTACTTGCCATTTTGGATTTTTAATTTGCGACCTCATTCACCTTTCTAGCTCTTTTAGTCTTTGACATCCTCTCGATCATACAGACAGACGGACTATATCGACTATATATATATATATATCGACTCGGCTATTGATGCGGATCAAGAATTTATATACTTTATGGAGTCTGCCACGCCTCCTTCTGCCTTGATCAGGATCGTAAGCCGAGTTGATATAGCCATGTCCGTCTGTCCGTCCGTATGAACAAACAGATTTCAGAGATGGTAAGAGCTACAAGATCGAGCTTGAAGTCAATCGATCACATATTTAGTCAGGCAATACAAGAATCTTTTTTTTTCGATGTCACGCCCCATTCGCCCACAATGAGCAAAAAACTAGACACACCTCGGAAAAAATCTGTGTTTTCGGCGAATATCTTAGTAACTATAGCACCTAGGATCACCAATTTTGGTATGGAGCGTTCCTAACGACAGCGTAAATGCATTGGCATTTAAAATTTTGGACTGCCACCCCCCTTTTTCCCACAGGTATTTGTTCATATAGTACAGCATTGTAATTGTAGATTTCGAGTGGAGGCTTACTATATCAAACTATTCCTGAAAGGTGCATTAAAGTCGGACTATAAACAAGAAAACTAGAAGCGTTACAATATTGATAATTGAACGCAATATCACTAATGAGTGCAAGCGAGACAGAAACGTTTTTGCTACTTGTGTGGCGGCAGCGCTGCCCGCAGTCGCTGGCCGCGCCGAATACACACATACATACATGTATGGACGCATATAATGTCAAACGTATACAAACAAACAGATGTATGTGTGATGATGCTTAGATTGTTTTTGTTTCAACATGATTTTATGCAATTACTACATATTGTAATATCTCGATACCGATTTTAATAATTTAATCAGGAAAAAATGCAGAGAGTATTATACGGTCGGGCGTGCTCGACTGTACTTTTCTTTCTTGTTTTTATCAACACATTTGTGGCACCACATACATCTGGACCTAAATGAATCAACGCGATTCGTCTTCCAAAATCGTCCGACTTCTGAATATAAAGAGTCAGCGATGGCAAACTTTCTAAGCTGCCTAAGCAAACGAGCAACGAGCATTCTTTTAACCCTTGAGGCCAATGTCTTTAAGAGTTACAACGAAACCAAACGAACTGCACGAGTTTCTAAACATCACACCCTCTTGACGACAAATTGGCTGAATTTGAAGTGGAAGTATCTATACAATGTAGTGCGGTTTCTGAGTCATTCCAGAAACTCGCACTCTCGATTCGACATCGGTCCAACGCGTATATTTGGGCTCACATATACGCGAAAGTTTTGAAAAAATGTTTTTCGCTAGGTGGGACTTTATTTGGCAAAGCTACCAACCAAGTGATACCGAAAAGTATCCAAACTGGGTGTCCACCTCATGCCAATCGTTCTTGTCGAATCGGCATCATTGGAAATCCCAATTTTCTCATTTCCGCCTTTCAATACTTTAGAATGGTTTGAAAATTATTTTGCCAATTGAAATTCGCCCGTTATGATATCTGCCGTGAGGGCAGGTCGGTTCATACGGAACCTAGAAAATGAACGACTTAGATCCCTCTGAATGGCAGGTCCTACCGGCAATTCTAGATCCCTCTGAATAGCAGAATATATTATGAACTTCCAAGTTTATGGAAAGTATATGTCGTTTGACATTCTGTGACGACCTTAACACTTTGGGATCAGTTATGAAAGTAAAATTGACACCAAAGTGTCCAGTCGGCAATTTACAAACGCTGACCTGAGAGCTTTGTTTCCAAACGATGTGCTCAGCAGAATAATTTGCCGAAACACTTATCTCCGGGGCAGCTTCAACCTCACAGCATCGATCTACACTGGTATCAAGTCGAACATCTCTATGTTGCATCACTGAGCAGCATACTGGGCTTTTGGTATGCATTTTCTTGCACCGCCCTGATGCCACCCAACCAAACAACGTCCTTTGTAGTAACGGACCACCCATCGCCAATCGAATTTGTCCGTTACAAAGCATTGCGAAAAGGAGTCGGCTCCCAGAAGCATATCTATTTGCTGACGTTTGTGGAACTCAGGGTCAGCCAGTTCCACATTTGCTGAGATCTTCCACCTATTGATGGGAAGATCACAATCTGGCTGCCTGCTACAAATCGATTTCAGCACCCAAAACTCGGCGCTGAACTGATGTCTCGATACACGAGAAAAAACTATTGTCGATACGATTTTTTGCAGTGAATCTTGACTGCCCAACCGACTTTACAGTTAGGCATTTCTTTTTGGGTTGAAGGCGTTAGGCTTCAGCGAGGTCTTCCATCATGAAATTAACCTGAGAGCCTGCATCCAACAGGACTCTAGCGTTTCGATTTTGATCGAATTTGTCTCGAACTATATCAACTGCAGTTGCAGTCGACGTCGCTAAAAAAATGCTTTACATGTGTGAGGACCAGAACAAACTCTTCACTTCGACGCAGTGCAGTTGGACGCTTTGTGTCCTGAATACAAGCAGTTTATGCAGAGTTGACGAAAATTAATCTCTCGTCAACTGGCAATGTTGCGACAATGCGGCCCTTGACAATTTCTAATCTTTTGTTTCTGCAAAGCTGGAATGTGGGTTCCACTTCTTCAACATTTGTACACGCATACGACGATTTTTTAGCGTGTTTCATATAAAATGTTTGCTTCATACAACACTTCAAACTTTCCACACGGTCAATAACTTCAAATTTGCTAAGAGCAGACAAATATAATGACCGTGCAAGAATGCAAATTTCCTCAAGCATTGAGCGGCTATCATTTTCTGGGTCTATCACATCGATTTGCGACTGTAGCTCCATTGCCTTAGCAATGTATGCATTGAGAAAATCGAGTCGGCACTGTATCTCGAATTTACTAGGATTCACCATTTTATTAGCTATTGACATTCTTTGACGCTCAATGTTAGCCCCAACTCTCTCTAATTGTGCGAACAATTGGGTTAAACGCAAACTAAGGCAACTCTCTTCGACATCCACAACAGTCTCATTGTGATCTACCTTGTGTGCCATATTAAATTTCTAATTCGACTCTATTCGAATGCACGTTAGTGTACTATTAACAATGATAATCAGCCGCTCACAAATTTGTCCGAGGAAGATAATCAAATGATTAAAGATAATCAGTTGATTAACAATAGTTAGGCGATCAATATAATTTAAGATTTAAAAACGCTTAGAAGATTAAAGACAATCAGCTGGCTGACTATACTTCTCGCATGTAAAAGAAATAACTGCAACTAACAAAACCCAAGCGTATGCAGATAAGCGCTAACAATCAGCGCAAAACGATAATCAGCTGATCGTCGGATTATTAGAGTGCACACTGCGTAAAAACAACAACAGCGCATGCGCAGGTCGTCAAACGATGCGATCTACCAACAACAACAGCGCATGCGTAGGCAATGATGCGATCTACCAACAATAACTAAAGGGATTGCAGCTAATCAGCGTACGTTTGTATGTTTGCGAGCGCAAGCAAGTAAAACAAAATCAAAGCAGAATCAAAAGAAAGCGCTAACAAAGTACAAGCTACCGGAAGCCAAACTCCAACAGCTGTATATATGTAAACGCGAACTGCGCTTTACTTATGTGCAAATTATGTGCAAAGAACAAAGGTCAAAAAACCCACCACCGAAAATATGTAGATATTGGTGTTTGTTTTGTTTATGAATATTTATTTAATTTAATTGTGTGTGTTGCGTCAAATAGCAATTCAATAAATCACATACATATCAGTGCCGAAACGAAATGTCTCTAATATGCAATAAATGGAGCAGAACTTTTCTATGAACGTTCATATGTGTTCTGTGCCGCTTCTATGATTGCACTATCTATGTTCTCCTGCAATGACTCAAATGGGCACAGTTACCTGATCAACAGAAGAGTCGGTCTTTGGCTCAATTCTGGGTATTATCTCCAAGATGGGTGTCTTCAACTCCTGGTTGTTCAAATCCAGAATTCAACAAATGTCAACAGCTCCAGGGAAATCCAACAACAAGTGTATCGATAACGACACACACAGCAAACTAAACCTTGAAATATCCTATAGACCAACTTTAAACTACTTTAAATTAAAACAAATTGCTATTTCTTAGACGTTGTAATTTATTTGTAAGACAGGCAATCGTGAAAACGCTTGGCAGCGTGTGTGTAGCTACAGCGAGGCAAATTAACTAACTAAATGCTGCTCGCGACAGCCGCACTACCGAATGCAAATTCGATTTACAGACGAGCTTAAGTATAAGAGTTCGATACACTACTGGACAATTCAATAAGAACGTTAATTTAAGCTAATCCTAACAATTAATATTTTCCTTATTCTAACTTATGTTTATGATCCAACAAGGATCTTCTTATGAGTTTGGTTGGAAAAAAACAATGTTTAATCTTTTTTTGTGGAACAATGATAAGATATAGGAGCTGACGGACTTTGTAATCTTGTTCGTCAAATATTTTAGAAATGTTCGAAATTAAAACGAGAGTAATGCTATAGTTGCCTCGCGACTTTATAATACCCGTTACTCAATTTCAATATGTTTTTTATACTCTCTGCAAGAGTATATTGGGTTTGTGTAAAAGTATGTAACAGGCAAAAGGTGGCGTGGCAGACCCCATAAAGTATATATATTCTTGATCAGCATCACAAACCGAGTCGATATAGCCATGTCCGTCTGTCCGTATGAACATAAAGATTTCAGAGATGGTAAGAGCTACAAGTTTCGAGCTTAGTCTCAATCGATCACATATTTAGTCAGTCGATACAAGATCTTTTTCGATGCCATGCCCCATTCGCCCACAATGAGCAAAAAACTAGACACACCTCGGAAAAAATCGGAGTTTTCGTCGAATATCTCAGTAACTATGGCATCTAGGAATACCAATTTGGTGTGAATGCAGTGGCATTTATAATTTTGGACTGCCACGCACCTTTTTCCCACAATACTTACAAATAATTCTCTACCTTCATAGGCTTTTGTTCATATAGTACAGCATTGTAATTGTATAATTCGAGTGGAGGCTGACTATATAAAACTATCCTGAAAGGCGCATTAAAATCGGACTATAAACAAGAAAACAAGAAGCGTTACAATATAGATAATTAAATGCAATATCAACGTATGAGTGCAAGCGAGACAGAAACATACAAGCGTGATCAAACGTTTTCTCTGCTTGTGTGGCGGCAGCGCAGTCGGCAGTCGCTGGCCGCGCCGAATACACACATACATATATGCAATGCATATATTGTCAAACGTATGTGTATTCGCATACAAACAAACAGAAATATGTTTGATTATGCTCAGATTGTTTTTGTTTCAATATGTTTTAATGCAAGTACTATCCATTGTCATATCTCTAGACCGATTTTAATAGTTTAATCGGGAAAAAAATGCATGTGTACTCGACTATACTTTTCTTTCTTGTTACAAACGATCTGGGTGCAAAGAGTATTATACGGTCGGGCGTGCTCGACTGTACTTTTCTTTCTTGTTGTAAAGTTGAGATCGTAAAATTCATTCGACCAGCGCTTTATGAAGCCCAGGACACCAAAAGCACAATTAATATCGAAATTAAGCCTTGGATCCATAAGGATACTGAAATTAATGACTGACTCAATTCTTCGAAGAGAGTTGCCATTCAGAATGTAATTGTTTAGCAAGCTGAATCACTTCCCGAACGACATTACGTTACACTTACTATAGTTAAGATTTAATAAATTAGCTTGACACCAGGTTTGAAAGCTGTAAAGATCAGATTGTAACTTGGTTCCAAGAAGAGACTCAGCAGCCGAGACACGGAGTTTAACGCAGTCGGAATACATGAGTACCCGAGACTGATCGCAGATGTACAATATAAGTAGCAAAGGACCAAAATGGATTTTTTGTTGAACTCCCGAAGTAACCTGATCTGATTTCGATTATGTAACTTTAAAAACACCTCATGTTTTGTATAACTTAAGTTATTCGAAATCCAAAGAATAAAATTAGTGAAAAACCTCTAAAGATTGAGTTTATGTATTAACAGGCTGTGGTTAACGGAGCCAAAAGACTTGCATAAATCTGCAGTAGTTTTATAGCTATATTTCACAAACCCGTGGTTGGCATGGATCTACTGTAATGTTCCAGTTGAGAAGATAGTTATTTATAGCAGACAACTTGGAAATAGCTCTATAGTTTCAGACATTAGATTTGTTTCCTTTTTTGTGAAGAGGAATAATGTAAGATCAGGGAAAAAGCATGATTCAACGGACAAAGTAAAGAGTTTATACAAGGGCTTTAAAAGGTCGTCTGCACAATTTCTTAGCACGCATTCTGGGACTCCATCCGGTCGTGGTGAAAAAAAAAGATTTAATAGACTTTTAATTACGTAAAAGTTATTTTCAGTGCTTACTGGTGCAAAATTACTATTTAAGGAATCTACATGATAAGGGTAAGGTGAATCAGAATTATAATTCGGCTTACAATAAGTCATTTAAAAAAAAATCGGAAATAAATCGGCGAAAGCCTGAACTGAATAAGCTGTTTATCTACAACACTACACTCTACTAGACTACACCATGATACAATAATATTAAGTAGTCCCGTCAGCAGCAGAACTGTGTCTTCTATGCTTGCAATAAGTGCGAGTGAAGGACACTTTGTATACTGAGTGCGAATGAAACGGCTGTACAGTGTGTTGATTAACCCTCCGCTGGCCCTTGAGGGTTTAAAATAACCAAAAATAAAAATATACAAATAGATGAAGTCTTTTATATAGTTTTATTTTTAATAGTTTGGAATTTGCTACTAAGCGTTGTTTTTGTTGTTGTATACTCATTTTTTTGTTTAAATTCTTAATTCTAGTATATATTCTTAGCTTTAAATAAAAAGCATTAACTAATTCTTCAAGGGGAACATTTTTTGCAGCCAATATTAATTTTTCTATTACATATTTTGTAAAATGTTCTTTATTTTTATTTTTGGTCACATAAGGGTTAAGAAATTTTTAAATAAATAAAGCGATAAGTTAGAAGAAGGGGGAATATAGAAGCATGTAATGAAAATACTAGTGTTTTTTAGGCATAACTTAATAGCAACAAGATCAATATCTATAGAGCCATCGGTTGTTACATCTTCCGAGGATAAGTATACATTGACGGCTAAAAGTACACCACCACCGCGGCGATATGTACGATCAAGGCCACGACATAAAATTGAAATGATCGGCTATTAAAATACAGATTACTCAGTTTACTATAAAGACATTTAACATTTTGATAGTCTAATGAGAGGAAGGAAATTAGTTTTTTCCGGCATCAGAGGCCGGGACAGGATTAGGTGGCAATGGAATCGGAGTCCGATTTATTTTCTTCTTTGTATACTCTTTAATTATTAAGTTGTACGACCTAAATTCTTAAAAGCAGATTGTGCTAAAATAGTTTGCAGGAACACTTACTAAAAATGAGGAAATTTCTGAAAATATGAGAATTTAAATTTTTCCACCGTAATGCTGGCTTCTGATTTGGCCTAAATAAAGGCCTTAACATCATCTGAAGCGGTTTCAGGGGCCTGAAAACAAACACTTGCTTGGCTATTTCACGCTTAGGAGAGTCATTGACCACTTTTAAATCTTTGAATTCCTTATCCAAAGCTAAGAAACTATCTTTGAATTCCTTTGAATTACTTCTCCGAAGCTAAGAAACTATCGGACAGACTTTTAAATCTGCTAAATGGGTCCCCAAAGCCTCGTCAAGTATGTCTTATGAAGCTCATCATGTCCTTTTCGACATCACTACAAGCTTCGCATGTCCACTGACTTCACGTAATGCTGAGTCAATCAGGTCAGTAATTCGGCCGGTAAGGCCAGAACATTTTTCATGTGAAACATTCTCACAAAGCCAGCAGCAAACCAAAAACAACCATTTGCTCCAACCTCGTAATAAGAGTTATAACAGACGTACATAATAGGCTTCATTGAGTATTAATAAGGATAAGCATTTAATAAGAGTATATTCAGAGTATGCATGAGTTTGGTTGCGATAGCTTAAATAACACTACATGTCTTCATACAAATTTTTTTTCGACAGACGGACATACGGACATGGCTATATCGACTCTTCGTCGATGCTGTTCAAGAATATATATACTTTATGGCGTCGGCCACGCCTCCTTCTACCTGTAAGGCACAGTTTGCTAACCTAAGTTTAATCGAATATAAATATCTTTGTATGTATGTATGTTTGCACATTCATATGTATGTATAAAATTGCATCTATTTATAAAACCACTCTCTATCCTGTGCGTGAACTACAATATATTAGAGGAGAGCTGTGCTCCGATGTAATTTTGTAGCTTTATAAGGCCAAGGATTTAAGAAATAAAGTCAGTCCAAGGATTTAAGAAATAAAGTCAGTCCAAGGATTTAAGAAATAAAGTCAGCTCAATTTTTGTGCTCAACCATACAAGTGTTGATGCCCATTTATTCAATTCCGATTTTACTCCAAACAAATTATAAATCACAAAAAAAAATTTTAAAAAATCCTTAAAAACGGCATGGAAGTTTAAAAATGGTTTAATTGCTATGCCCCCTGGCAATCCAAAACTCACTCTCTCTTTGTCTTTGCTTGAGGGCCACTAGTCACTCGAACAGTATGCTCGTTAGAACCTTGTGCGGGACGGAATAAAAGTTTTTTGCTCATTGTGGGCGAATGGGGCATGGCATCGAAAAAAAAAGATTCTTGTATTGACTGACTAAATATGTGATCGATTGACACCAAGCTCGAACTTGTAGCTCTTACCATCTCTGAAATCTGTTTGTTCATACGGACAGACGGACATACAGACAGACGGACATGGCTATATCGACTCGGCTTGTGATGCTGATCAAGAATATATATACTTTATGGGGTCTGCCACGCCTCCTTCTGCCTGTTACATACTTTGCACAAACCCAATATACTCTTGCAGAGAGTATAAAAACGGTTTCCAATGTGTTGTACTTGCATTAAAATACGTTGAAACAAAGACAATCTAAGCATAATCACACATACATCTGTTTGTCTGTATGCGAATACACATATGTTTGACAATATTTGATGAATTTGTGTATGTATGTGTGTATTCGGCGCAGCCAGCGACCGCTGGCAGCGCTGTCGCCACACAGGCGAAAACGTTCTTGTATGTTTCTGTCTCGCTTGCACCCATTACTAATATTGCATTCAATTATCAATATTGTAACGCTTCTAGTTCTCTTGTTTGTAGTCCGATTTTAATGCGTATTTTTAGGATAGTTTGATATAGTTATCCTCCACTCGAATTATACAATTACAATGCTGTACTATATGAACAAATGCCTGTAGGCGGAAAGAAAGTTGAGAATTATTTTTAATATTGTTGGAAAAAGTGGCGTGGCAGTCCAAAATTTTAAATGCCAATGCATTTATGCTGTCGTTAGGAACGCTCCATACCAGAATTGGTGATCCTTGGTGTCATGGTTACTGAGATATTCGCCGAAAACACCGAGTTTTTGCGAGGTGTGTCTAGTTTTTAGCTCATTGTGGACGATTGGGGCGTGGCATCGAAAAAAAAAAAGATTCTTGTATTGACTGACTAAATATGTGATCGATTGACTTCAAGCTCGAACTTGTAGCTCTTACCATCTCTGAAATCTGTTTGTTCATACAGACTGACGGTCTGTCCGATATGTATATATCCTGATCAAGAATATATATACTTTATGGGGTCTGCCACGCCTCCTTCTGCCTTCCATAAGAACGATCGGTCGAAAATATGCTCTAAACATAAATTTGTATAAAAATGTTCTGTTTGCCAAGCTTTTCCTCTACACGAGTGTTTAATTAGAAACACTACTATTTGACTAAAAGCCTTAAAACCGGCGTTGAAGTTGAAAAGTTGTTTAGCTCATATGAGAAAAGGGGCGTGGCAGCTCAACATTTTTAATGGCATTGCATTAAGGCTGTCTCTATAAACCTGCCTACCGGAATTGGTGTTCCTAAGTGCCATAGTTACTGAGATATTAACCTGAAACATACATTTTTTCGAGGTGTGTCTGGTTTTTTGCTCATTGCGGGGCGGTAAGGGGCGTGTCAACAATTTGAAATAAACTTGATCTGCCTGACATAATAACGGACTTTCATTCCAATTTTGGTGGCTCTTTTTTGTAGTTTAAAATATCCAGGTGTTCATACGGACAGACGGACATGGCTATATCTTTTCGTCTTTCGATGCTGATCAAGAATATATATACTTTATGGGGTCTTCCACGCCTCCTTCTGCCAGATACGCACATTTCGCTTCTGACAAACCTAATAGACCCCTCTACTCTTTTTTAGAGTACGGGGTCTAAAAATCCAGGTGTTCATACGGACGGACAGACAGGCGGACATTGCTATATCGACTTGGATGTTGATACTGATCAACAATAAATAACTTGATCTGCTTGACATAAAGACGGACTTTCATTTTAAATTTGGTGGTTCTAGCTCTTGTAGTTTAAAAGATCCAGATGTTCATACGGACATCGCTCGGCTGTTGATACTTTACGTTATGTGGTCGGAAAAGCCTTCTACTGCCTGTTACGCTCATTTCGCCGCTCTACTCTTATTTCGCGCACGGAGTCTAAAAAAAACTAGCTTTAAAAATCTTCATTTATGTTTAAAGACTGAAAGAAAAATGTAAAAGAATCGATGCAATATGTACGATATTCATGTACAACTCCAAAGATAAGTAAAAACAATAAAGAAAAGTACAGTCAAGCACGCCCGACCGTACAATACTCTCTGCATTTTAATCCCGATTAAATTATTAAAATCGGTATCGAGATATTACAATGTGCAGTACTTCCATTAAAACACCCGGAAACAAAAACAATTTAAGCAAAATCAAACATCTGTTTTCATGCGAATACACATACGTTTGACATTATATGTTTGTATGTGTGTATTCGGCGCAGCCAGTCTGCGGGCGGCGCTGCCGCCACACAAGCAGAGATAACGTTCGATCACGCTTGCATGTTTCAGTCTCGCTTGCACTCAGTAGTGATATTGCGTTCAATTATCAATATTGTAACGCTTCTAGTTTTCTTGTTTATAGTCCGATTTTAATGCACCTTTCAGGAATAGTTTGATATAGTTAGCCTCCACTCGAATTATACAATTACAATGGTGTACTATATGAACAAATGCCTAAAAACGGAACGAAAGTTGAGAATTATTTGTATGTATTGCGAGAAAAAGGGGCGTGGCAGTCCAAAATTTTAAATGCCAATGCATTTACGGTGTCGCTAGGAACGCTCCATACCAAAATTGGTGATCATAGGTGCCATAGTTACTGAGATATTCGCCGATAGCACCGATTTTTTCCGAGGTGTGTCTAGTTTTTTGCTCTTTGTGGGCGAATGGGGCGTGGCTTAAAAAAAAAACAAGATTCTTGTATTGACTGACTAAATATGTGATCGATTGACACCAAGCTCGAACTTGTAGCTCTTACCATCTCTGAAATCTGTTTGTTCATACGGACGGACAGACAGACAGACAGACGGACAGACGGACATGGCTATATCGACTCGGCTTGTGAACCTGATCAAGAATATATATACTTTATGGGGTCTGCGACGCCTCCTTCTGCCTGTTACATACTTTTGCACAAATCCAACATACTCTTGCAGAGAGTATAACAACAGAATAAAAGACAGATGCTTCCTACCACAGAATACACTTTGAGAGTACAGGCAATGATTGAATTTGTTTTAATTTAACTTATGTATAATACGTATTCATTTAGTTATTAGGTATTATAATAATAACTAGTAACAAGTTCTTCAATCTAAAAAGCTGACTGTAAAAGACCACGTACTTATTCTATATAATTTTTATATAAAAACCAGGCTACTTTCGAAGAAGACGACCCTTAAAGACCCCATAAAGATCGTATTTCGTTGCAATAGTTCAAATAACATTTGATACTTTCATGAAAATTGCATATGTTTGACCGATTTGTCCTATAAAAGCCCGATAGGTCTAATAATTTCCAAATTATGGAGATGTGAAAATATTATTTTACAATTGTCGATGGCAGTCGGGGGCGTGTCAAAAATTTTTAATAATCTTGATCTGCATGACGAATAGGCATAATTGCATTCCAAATATTTTCTCTCCAGCTCGTAAAGTCCTCGGGAGACGGATGGTCCAACAGACGTGCTCTTCTATATCGGTTGTTATATGGTTGGTGATTGTGATCAAGAATATATGTACCTTATAGTGTTGGAAACATAAAAGACCCCTGTACTCTCTTTGAGTACACACGGCACATAAAAGGAGTGTATATACCAAATTTTAAGTGTGTAGCTATTACCATCTTTGAGATTTCAGCGTTCAATCCGTCACAGCTAGTGAAATCAAACGCTGTATTCCCTCACAGGGTATGCAAACATCTTTCATTCTGTTCCACAATTTAGCAAGCAAATCAAGTCAACGATGGCAAAAGCATTTATATAAATAAGTTTTGTTTTCATTCAAGTAAACTGTCTCGAGAAGTATATATGTATATAAGAGAATTTTAAAGCATATGAGAGTACTCGAGCGAAAAGCATAAGAAAAGCATGGTATGTTCTGTTGCGTAACATCTGCCTCGATACAGAACTCATTTTTAGCTTATCAAATATATTTGATGCTATGTTGGCTGAATGTTTCATCAGTTGCCAGAAATTGCTTGCCCGATTAGCACGTTTCTTTACTCCATATTCCGATATATTTTCGTTCTGTTCAGCTTAAAACACTTAGAAATTATATTATTTAATTTTTGTCCATGCCATGCGCGATAAACATATCAAATTTTTTTCCCCAAAAAAAATGTATGCAAAAATAATTCGACAAATAACAGAGGTGGGTGAAAAAATTTGTCTCGAAAATTGACGCAGCTGTTGCTTTTATCGCTTTCTTAGCTATAGTTTCCTTAAATACATTTGTATACTCTCTGCAAGAGTTTGTGGGTTTGTGTGAAAGTATGTAACAGGCAGAAAGAGGCGTGGCAGACCCTATAAAATATATATTTTCTTGATCAGCATCACTACCGACTCGATATAGACATGTCCGTCTGTCTGTCTGTCCGTATAAACAAACAGATTTCAGAGATGGTAAGAGCTACAAGTTCGAGCTTGGTGTCAATCAATCACATATTTAGTCACTCAATGCAATAATCATTTTTTCGATGCCACGCCCCATTCGCCCACAATGAGCAAAAAACTAGACACACCTCGGAAAAAATCGGTGTTTTCGGCGAATATCTAAGGAACTATGGCACCTAGGATAACCAATTTTAGTATTGAGCCTTCCTAGCGACAGCGTAAATGCATTGGCATTTAAAATTTTGGACTGCCACGCCCCTTTTTCCCACAATACATAAAAATAATTCTCAACTTTCGTTCCGTTTTTAGGCATTTGTACATATAGTACACCATTGTAATTGTATAATTCGAGTGGAGGCTAACTATATCAAACTATCCTAAAAAAACGCATTGAAATAGGACTATAAACAAGAAAACTAGAAGCTTTATAATATTGATGATTGAACGCAATATCACTACTGAGTGCAAGCGAGATAGAAACATGCAAGCCTGATCGAACGATTTCTTTGCTTGAGTGGCGGCAGCGCTGCCCGCAGACGCTGGCTGCGTCGAATACACACATACATACATATAATGTCAAACGTATGTGTATTCGCACACAAACAAACAGAAATATATTTGATTATGCTTAGATTGTTTTTGTTTCAACGTGTTTTAGTGCAAGTACTACCCATTGCAAAATCTCTAAACCGATTTTAATAATTTAATCGGGAAAAAATGCAGAGAGTATTATACGGTCGGTCGTGCTTGATTGTTTTTTTCTTTCTTGTTTTACTTGTAGTAAAATAACTCAAATATTTGTTTACTCGTAGCAGAAATGACGAGTATCGTCAATACTCTTTTTGAAACGGGTGTCGCTTGTGCGCTTCATTGTTTGAAACACCAGAAAATGGATATGCAGGCAAATACAGAGTATGAAAAATACTTACACATAATATGTGCGTACTTGAGCGACGGTTTGCCGTCGGGAAATTGAACAGCGCGGAAATTGTAAAATCAAATAGCCAACATTCGTACAAATTGAAATTGAACAAGAAAGAAAAGTACAGTCGAGCACGCCCGACCATATAATACTCCCTGCATTTTTTTCCCGATTTAATTATTAAAATCGGTCTAGAGATTTAGCAATGGGTAGTACTTGCACTAAAACACGTTGAAACAAAAACAATCTAAGCATACTCTAACATATTTCTGTTTGTTTGTGTTCAAATACACATACGTCTGACATTATATGTATGTATGTATGTGTTCGGCGCGACCAGCGACTGCGGGCAGCGCTGCCGCAAAGCAGAATCACACATACACATTTTTGTCTGTATGCGAATACACATACGAATGACAATATATGATGCATATATGTATGTATGTGTGTATTTTGCGCGGTCAACGTCTGCGGGCAGCGCTGCCGCCACACAAAACGTGCTTGTATGTTTCTGTCTAGCTTGCATTCATACGTTGATATTGCGTTCAATTATCAATATTGTAACGCTTCTAGTTTTCTTGTTTATTGTCCGATTTTAATGCACCTTTCAGGATAGTTTGATATAGTCTCCACACGAATTTTAAATTACAATACTGTACGATAAGAACAAATGCCTTAAAAACGGTATTGAATTAAAATTATTGTATTTCTTCTGATAAAAGAGGCGTGGCAGCTCAAAAATTTGAATGCCATTGCATTTATGCTGTCGCTACGAAATTGGTGATCCTAGGTACCATAGTTACTGAGATAATCGCCGAAAGCAGCGATTTTTTTTCGAAGGGTCTTTATTATTTTGCTCATTGTGGGCGAATGGGGCGTGGCATCGAAAGAAAAAAAGGTTATTGTATTGACTGAGTAAATATGTGATCGATTGACACCAATCTCGAACTTGTAGCTCTTAACATCTCTGAAAAGCCTTCTTCTGCCTGTTACGCACATTTCGCTTCTGACAAAACTTAATAGAGCCTACTGTTATTTCGCGTTCGGTGTCCAAAAAAACAACAGAAATAAAATACAGACGCTCCCTACCACAGAATGCACTTTGAGAGTACAGGCAATGCTTGGATTTGTTTTAATTTAACTTATGTACGTATTCATTTAGTTATTAGGTATTATAATAATAACTAGTAACAAGTTCTTCAATATAAAAAGCTGACTGTAAAAGACCACGTACTTATTCAATATAGTTCTTATATAAAAGCCAGGCTATTTTCGAAGAAGACGACCCTTAAAGATCCCATACTTAATTGGGTGCGCGTTTTTCTTTAAAAATAAGCAAGATTCAATATTATGGGATCCCGTCCTGGACTACATGCGGTCAGCATATATAGAATAACAATATACACATAAAGTTCCTATTTCATTCCAATAGCTCAAATTACACTTGATGTTTTCATAAATATTTCCAATGTTCGACCGATTTGTCCTATGAAAGCACGATAGGTCTAATAATTTCCAAATTATGGAAAATTGTTTTTAAAAATTTTTAATAATCTTGATTTGCCTGACGAATAGGCATACTTGCATTCCAAATATTTGCTCTCCAGCTCGTAAAGTCCTCGGGAGAC
Organism: Drosophila dunni; assembly: GCA_018152125.1. NCBI lineage: Eukaryota > Metazoa > Arthropoda > Insecta > Diptera > Drosophilidae > Drosophila > Drosophila dunni. The sequence goes on along the minus strand of JAECXC010002689.1, from coordinate 132,174 downwards.
GGATGGTCCAACAGACGTGCTCTTCTATATCGGTTGCTATATGGTTGGTGATTGTGATCAAGAATATATGTATGTACCTTATAGTGTTAGAAACATAAAAGACCCCTGTACTCTCTTTGAGTACACACGGCACATAAAAGGAGTGTATATACCAAATTTTAAGTGTGTAGCTATTACCATCTTTGAGATTTCAGCGTTCAATCCGTCACAGCTAGTGAAATCAAACGCTGTATTCCCTCACAGGGTATGCAAACATCTTTCATTCTGTTCCACAATTTAGCAAGCAAATCAAGTCAACGATGGCAAAAGCATTTATATAAATAAGTTTTGTTTTCATTCAAGTAAACTGGCTCGAGAAGTATATATGTATATAAGAGAATTTTAAAGCATATGAGAGTACTCGAGCGAAAAGCATAAGAAAAGCATGGTATGTTCTGTTGCGTAACATCTGCCTCGATACAGAACTCATTTTTAGCTTATCAAATATATTTGATGCTATGTTGGCTGAATGTTTCATCAGTTGCCAGAAATTGCTTGCCCGATTAGCACGTTTCTTTACTCCATATTCCGATATATTTTTGTTTTGTTCAGCTTAAATCACTAAGAATTGTAATATTTTTATTTTTGTCTATGCCATGCGCGATAACATATCACAATTATTTTGCCTACAAATACATGCAAAAATAATTCATCAAATAACAGAGTTCGGTGAAAAAATGTGTCTCGAGCACATTGACGCAGCTGTTGCTGCTATCACTTTCTTAGCTATACTTTCCTTAAATCTATTTTCAGACCCCGTACTCTAAAAAAGAGTAGAGGGGTCTATTAGGTTTGTCAGAAGCGAAGTGTGCGTAACTGGAAGAAGGAGGCGTGGCAGACCCCATAAAGTATATATATTCTTGATCAGCATGAACAGCCCACTGTCTGTCTGTCCGCTGTCCGGATGAACACCTAGATCTTTTAAACTATAAGAGCTGGGGCCACCAAATTTGGAATGAAAGTCCGTCTATATGTCAGGCAGGTTATTTTTATTTCAAATTTTTGCCACGCCCCGTACAGCCCCCGCAAATTGTAAAAAACTTTTTTTTCATTTCACTACAACTCCGAAACTATCAGCGCTATCGTGATCAAATTTACACAGTAGGTGTATGGTACCACTATAATTATCCTCACCAAGTCTATCCTCCACATAGTCTATAGCTCCCATAGGACAAAACGATAAAAAAAGAATGTGTATGAAGTCATGTAGTATTTGGTAAGCGATTGCAACCAAACTCGCACAGAATATGTATATAATTATATAAAGTATCCTCACCAAATTTGGTCCGAATCGGACAACTACAACATATGAAACAAATTGGCCAAAATTGTTTAAAATTGTAATTTATGTAAACGTTCCACAGTGGGTCGAAAAATTTTGCAAAAATCATATCTTTTGAACCAGGGGAGGAATTTAAACAAATTGAAAAACATTTAATAGATAACTTATTAAGCTTTAGAATGAATGTCTGAACAGGGTGATCGGTAAACAGGGTGCTTCTAAATTTAAGGTCAAAGTTCACTAATGTTTCTGCCTATATTAGGCGTATAAAATAAAATTTAAATTACTTTTTTTATCACAAAGTAATATTTTTAATATTGTTTTATCATTTATAAAACTAATCAATGTGTTTTAATTATTTTTCTTTGCTAATTTACTTTATTTTGCTAGTAACATTTTTGGTTGAATTATTGTGAGGTTATATTTAAAATTTTTTTTTTTGGTGCCCCATTTTCATCAAAATGAACAAAAAAATTTGTTGTAATATATAATAAACTTAATATTTTGGAACTGTAACTATAATCTTTCAAATTCTTTGGAAATACGTCGATTTGAAGATGCTACTTGAATGCTAACAATGTCAACATTCTTTCTAAATCTAAACTCATTAAGTTAAGTCCAAATTAATAGAATAAGCTCTCTACAACAAATAAAATCAGTGTACTTATATTAAAAATTCAGTTAAGTTATCTCGTTGATGTGTTCCTCCCTCATGGAATGATTCAAACTTGAAAATCTTTTTTTGTTCCAAAAAAGGACAATTTATTTAGTTATTGGTAGCCAAAATGTTTCTAGACTGGTAAAAACCAAAAAAAATAGTATTTATTAAATTCAAATAACTCAGGTATAATTTATCAAATGATTTGACGCAATATTTTTAATAAAATTCCCATTCAGGAAATTTTAAATTTGCCTGCGCTCTTCTTCTTCCATACCTGAGCCGCGCATTTTTAGCTCGAGGTTGGGTTAGTTTTATGACTTTTATTCTAAACGGGCAAACTAGGGCAAAGGAAATTATATAAGCATATTAGAAGAAGGTTGATTCTATCATATGTATATAGTTTCCTCGTGAACATCGGTGAACATTAGAAGTAATGTCCATGTTAAATTAAAAAACTGACCAAAAATAGTATATTTTTTAAACTTTCTTTGAAATATTCAGTTAAAAAACGAAAATTAAAATTTTTCTGAATTTAATGCAGAATTAATTATATTTGAATAGAAAAATAACTACTTTAAGATTGATCGATTATTTCGCCCAAAATTCAATTCAAAGTTGATACTTTGCGCCGAAAATTTATGCATTTTGGCACATTTCAGGAAATAGGTCAACTTTGAGGGGCTCTACCACCCACAATTTTCAACCAATTTCCAAAAAATTTCGGATTTATCACCCATGATCATTTTTTAACCAAACGCAATTTTTCTTTTTGTCCTACGTTACCATCACAAAAATGATTTTTGCCACGTTTTTCGGCCGGCTGCCCCATTGTGCGTTCTTGCAAAAAGAGATACATCAATGTTTATCTACTTAAGGGAGGTTTCTGCTTTGTTGGATCCAAAAAATCGAAATTTTATTTTTTACATTTTCGGATAGATATGTGTTTCGAGATTACGTGTACAAAATTTTATGACCCTATCTTTCGAATTGCGGAAGATATAGGCTATAAAAAAAACTGGCGCTCGAACGATTATCAACTAAATTTAATCTTTGAACGCGTTTTTCTCGAAAGAGTGAAAAATCTAGCAATCGCCATGAAACTTTTTACACATGTTCACAGATAGTGTATTATATATATATATACATATATATAGACCTTGATCATAAAAAAATATTAAAAATTGTCGTCTGCAAAAAATAATTACTAAGTCGAAAAATTTCAAAAATTTTACTTTTGGGTTCAAATGTTAATAACTTTTGCATTTTTAAAGTTTTTTTTAAAGTAGAGGTCTAAATTATGCGCTTAAGTGTACAGATTAATAAAAAGTATAGTTTACCTGATTTAAATTATCCTACAGGACGGGAGGACTTCCATCAGCGAGACATATCATGACCGATACGTCGCCATTTTGGAACGCCCCCTTCCACCCCTTTTTTGTTTTGTGATTTAAAAATATTTTTAAAATAAAGAATAAGCTATGGTTTACTAGACACAAAAAATTTCAACTCATTACCTATTATAGTTTCGCCAAAAACAAATTCTGAAAAAAAGAGTCGTTTTTTCAGGTCTACAAAGCAGAAACCCCCCTTAAGCCGTCCTAAATGTAAACAGTGGATAGACAATGTCTATTAGACATGCATAAGAGATACATGAGGTCTGCGTTTCAAACCCCTGCTCGGACAGACATTTTTTTTGTAACAAACCATAATTTAATTTTAATTTAAACAATTTTGTTTTAAATGTATATTTTAAAGTATAAATAACTCTACTACCTCTTTTTTTTATGTTTGTATGTAAAATGTGCACTACTATGAGTACGCGGTCCTGTACAGTTGGCTCGCTCTACTGTAGCCTTTCTTACTTGTTTTATTTGTTGGAAGGCAAAACAAATTTCCGCATGTTTAATTTTAATACACGTCGAGGGCGTGCAATGTTTTTTTTTTTTTTTTTTTTTGAGAAAATAACGGAAACATCTCCGACCCATAAAGTATATTGTTGATCAACACAACAGCGATATATTATTGATTGGTCGGTATATGAACACAAAATTCTTAGAGATGATATGACCTAATATTACCAAATTAAGTTTATAGACTCCATACATTTGCGGACAGAATGAGTTTATATATTTACCTGTTACTCCTAGAGTAAATACGTATAACAAAATCATTAGAATGTATACAACAGAGAGAACAGAGAGCCAAGTCAATAAAGCCATATCCATCTGTATTATAAATTGATCATAGGTACTATAAACGCGAGAAAAGCAAAAGAGCACACGAGAAAATTTATAATGCCCAAGCAGTACAAGTTTTTTTTAGATTTTTATACTCTCTGCAAGAGTTTACTATGTTTGTGCAAAGTATCGAACAGAAAGAAAGAGACGTGGCAGACCATATAAAGTATATATATATTCTAATCTTATATTCTTGATGAGCATCACAAACTGAGTCGATATAGTCATGTCCGTATGTCTATCTTTCTGTCACACCTCGAAAAAAGTCCGTGATTTCGGCGAATATCTCAGTAACTATAGCACTTGGGAAATTTTAGTATGCAAATTCCTAGAGACAGCATACATTCAATGATCAGCATCAGAAAACTGTGTCGATATAGCCATGTCCGTCTGTCTGCCTGTCTGTATGTCCGTATGAACAAAAAGATTTTAGAGATGGTAAGAGCTACAAGTTTGAGCTTGGTGTCAATCGATTATAAGGCTTTTGTTCATATAGTACAGTGTTGTAATTTATACGTCGTGTGGAGACTATTCTGAAAGGTGCGTTAAAATCGGACTATAACCAAGAAAACTAGAAGCGATACAATATTGATAATTGAACGCAATATCAGTTGTATGTTAGAGTATGCTTAGATTGTATTTGTTTCAACGTGTTTTAATGTAAGTACTACCCATTGCAAAATCTCTAGACCGATTTTAATAATTAAATCGGGAAAAAATGCAGAGAGTATTATACGGTAGGGCGTGCTCGACTGTAATTTTCTTTCTTGTTTTACTTGTAGTGAAATGACTCGAATATTTGTTTACTCGTAGCAGAAATGACGAGTATCGTCAATACTCTTTTTGAAAAGGGTGTCGCTTGTGCGCTTCATTTTTTGAAGCACCAGAAAATGGATATGCAGGCAAATACAGAGTATGAACAAGAAAGAATGCTATAGTCGCCTCGCGACTTTAGGATACCCGTGACACAGTTTCAATATGTTATTAACAATGGTGATAGATAAAAAAGCTTGACAAACAGAACATTTTCATACAAATTCATTTTTAGAGCATATATTCGACCGATCGTTCCTATGGGAGCTATACGATATAGTAGTCCGATTTGGATCAAACTTGATCAGTATGTATGTATTGATGGCAAATGTATTCTTTGTGAGTTTGATATATATAGCTTGGTTATCGAACAAGTTTTTCATACAAATTCATGTTTAGAGCATATTTTCGACCGATCGTTCCTATAGGGGCTATACGATATAGTAGTCCGATTTGGATCAAACTTGGTCAGTATATACATAAAATTTGTATCAAACTTAGCCAGCACATCTACTTCCTAGAAATGTACTCCCGTGTAAATTTGGCTCAGATAGCATAGCTGACAAAAAAGTTTTCTATACTAAAACACTTTAGTTTTACGTGTACATTTACCCTTATATGAAGATAGAACGCCCTAAAGTGGGCGTGTCAAAAAACAAAAACAAACTTGTACTGCTTGGGTACCTTTCATTTGCGACCCCTATCATCTTTCTAGCTCTCATAGTCTCTGAGATCCTTTTGCTCATACAGACGGGCGGACAGACGGACAGAAGGACATGACTATATCGACTCGGCTATTGATGCTGATCAAGAATATATAAACTTTTTGGGGTCTGCCATACCTCCTTCTCCCTGTTACATACATTCCAACGATTACAATATACCCTTTTACTCTACGAGTAACGGGTATAATAAAATAACAGAATGGTTTCCAGACTTTAACAAGAAAGAAAAGTACAGTCGAGCCCGACCGTATAATACTCTCTGCATTTTTTCCTGATTAAATTATTAAAATCGGTATCGAGATATTATAATGTATAGTACTTGCATTAAAACACATTGATACAAAAAAAATCTAAGCATAATCACACATACATATGTTTGTTTGTACGCGAATATACATGCGTTTGAAAGTATACGTGTATGTATGTGTGTATTCGGCGTGGCCAGCGACTGCGGGCAGCGCTGCCGCCACACAGGCAGCGAAAACGTTCGAACATGTGCTTGTATGATTCTGTCTCGCTTGTACTCATCAGTGATATTGCGTTCAATTATTAATATTGTAACTCTTCTAATTTTCTTGTTTATAGTCCAATTCAATTGGATCTTTCAGGATAGTTTGATATAAATAGCCTAAACTCGAATTATACAATTACAATACAGTACTATGTATATGAACAAATGCCTAAAAACGTAACGAAAGTTGAGAATTATTTTTTTGTATTGTGGGAAAAAGGGGCGTGGCAGTCCAAAATTTTAAATGCCAATGCATTTACGCTGTCGTTAAGAACGCTCCATACCAAAATTGGTGATTCTAGGTGCCATAGTTACTGAGATATTCACCGATAACACCGATTTTTTCCGAGGTGTGTCTAGTTTTTAGCTCATTGTGGGCGAATGGGGCGTGGCATCGAAAAAAAAAGATTCTTGTATTGACTGACTAAATATGTGATCGATTGACACCAAGCTCGAACTTGTAGCTCTTACCATCTCTGAAATCTGTTTGTTCATACAGACTGACGGTCTGTCCGATATGTATATATATCCTGATCAAGAATATATATACTTTATGGGGTCTGCCACGCCTCCTTCTGCCTTCCATAAGAACGATCGGTCGAAAATATGCTCTAAACATAAATTTGTATAAAAATGTTCTGTTTGCCAAGCTTTTCCTCTAAACGAGTGTTTAATTAGTAACACTACTATTTGACTAAATGCCTTAAAACCGGCGTTGAAGTTGAAAAGTTGTTTAGCTCATATGAGAAAAGGGGCGTGGCAGCTCAACATTTTTAATGGCATTGCATTAAGGCTGTCTCTATAAACCTGCCTACCGGAATTGGTGTTCCTAAGTGCCATAGTTACTGAGATATTAACCTGAAATATACATTTTTTCGAGGTGTGTCTGGTTTTTTGCTCATTGCGGGGCGGTAAGGGGCGTGTCAACAATTTGAAATAAACTTGATCTGCCTGACATAATAATGGACTTTCATTCCAATTTTGGTGGCTCTTTTTTGTAGTTTAAAATATCCAGGTGTTCATACGGACAGACGGACATGGCTATATCTTTTCGTCTTTCGATGCTGATCAAGAATATACATACTTTATGGGGTCTTCCACGCCTCCTTCTGCCAGATACGCACATTTCGCTTCTGACAAACCTAATAGACCCCTCTACTCTTTTTTAGAGTACGGGGTCTAAAAATCCAGGTGTTCATACGGACGGACAGACAGGCGGACATTGCTATATCGACTTGGATGTTGACACTGATCAACAATAAAAAACTTGATCTGCTTGACATAAAGACGGACTTTCATTTTAAATTTGGTGGTTCTAGCTCTTGTAGTTTAAAAGATCCAGATGTTCATACGGACATCGCTCGGCTGTTGATACTTTACGTTATGTGGTCGGAAAAGCCTTCTTCTGCCTGTTACGCTCATTTCGCTCTACTCTTATTTCGCGCACGGAGTCTAAAAAAAACTAGCTTTAAAAATCTTCATTTATGTTTAAAGACTGAAAGAAAAATGTAAAAGAATCGATGCAATATGTACGATATTCATGTACAACTCAAAAGATAAGTAAAAACAATAAAGAAAAAGTACAGTCAAGCACGCCCGACCGTACAATACTCTCTGCATTTTAATCCCGATTAAATTATTAAAATCGGTATCGAGATATTACAATGTGCAGTACTTCCATTAAAACACCCGGAAACAAAAACAATTTAAGCAAAATCAAACATCTGTTTTCATGCGAATACACATACGTTTGACATTATATGTTTGTATGTGTGTATTCGGCGCAGTCAGTCTGCGGGCGGCGCTGCCGCCACACAAGCAGAGATAACGTTCGATCACGCTTGCATGTTTCTGTCTCGCTTGCACTCAGTAGTGATATTGCGTTCAATTATCAATATTGTAACGCTTCTAGTTTTCTTGTTTATAGTCCGATTTTAATGCACCTTTCAGGAATAGTTTGATATAGTTAGCCTCCACTCGAATTATACAATTACAATGGTGTACTATATGAACAAATGCCTAAAAACGGAACGAAAGTTGAGAATTATTTGTATGTATTGCGAGAAAAAGGGGCGTGGCAGTCCAAAATTTTAAATGCCAATGCATTTACGGTGTCGCTAGGAACGCTCCATACCAAAATTGGTGACCTTAGGTGCCATAGTTACTGAGATATTCGCCGATAGCACCGATTTTTTCCGAGGTGTGTCTAGTTTTTTGCTCTTTGTGGGCGAATGGGGCGTGGCATCGAAAAACAAAAAGATTCTTGTATTGCCTGACTAAATATGTGATCGATTGACACCAAGCTCAAACTTGTAGCTCTTACCATCTCTGAAATCTGTTTGTTCATACGGACGGACAGACAGACAGACAGATGGACAGACGGACATGGCTATATCGACTCGGCTTGTGAACCTGATCAAGAATATATATACTGTATGGGGTCTGCGACGCCTCCTTCTGCCTGTTACATACTTTTGCACAAATCCAATATACTCTTGCAGAGAGTATAATAATACTATCATACCCCATAATCATACAAACTTGGTCAGTAAATTAACTTACTAGACATGTATTATTTGTGTAAATTTGGTTCAGATATAATATGTAGAAAACAAAATAAAATGTTATACTAAATTATGCTATTTTAACCTTTATTGAAAATAGACCGCCCTAAAGTGGCGTGTCAAACAATAAAAGCAAACTTGTACTGCTTGCCTATTTTATCATTCATTTTCGAATTCTTTCACCTTTCTTGCTCTCTGAGATTATTTTGTACGTACAGACGAGCGGACGGACGAACATAACTATTTCGACTCGGCTGTAAATATATTTGATGGGGTCTGCCACGCCTACTTCTCCATGTTAAATGCATTCCAACGATAACAATATACCATTGTACAATACGAGTAATATTAAAATATATGTAAGAATGAATCATCTGCTTCTTTATCTTTTCTATGTCTGTATGTAAAACGCGCACTACTATGAGTACAGGGTCTTGGACCGTCGGCTTGCTCGACTGAAGCCTTTCTTTTTTTTAAGTTTTAAAACCTACAAAGACTACCAGAGCTAGAAAGGCCCGAAAGGTCGCAAATGGAAGATGGCAGAAATTGCCAATGCAGTTTTTAGACCCCGTACTCTAAAAAGAGTAGAGGGATCTATTAAGTTTGTCAAAAGCGAAATGTGCGTAACACCATAAAGTATATATATTCTTGATCAGCATCAACAGCCGAGTCGATACAGCGATGTCCGTTTGTCTGTCTGTCCGTCTGTCCGTATGAACACCTGGATCTTTTAAACTACAAAAACTAGAGCCACCAAATTTGGAATGAAAGTCCGTTATTATGTCAGGCAGATCAAGTTTATTTCAAATTGTTGCCACGCCCCTTACCGCCCATGCAATGAGCAAAAAGCCAGACACACCTCGACAAAATTTATGTTTTAGGTTAATATCTCAGTAACTATGGCACTATGGCATTAATATCATATTAAAACTTAGTAACAGGTATTCTAAAGTCGCGAGTATATACATATATATATACATGTACCTTTATTGTCTTGTTTAGGAAATAATGTGCCAACAAAAGCTACACACAATGGGTCAATGTGTGCCACTGGGACTGTTGGACCAGAAGGGCCCGAAGCGACAGAGACCGACTCATCAGGGACCAGGCGGATGCGGAAGCCGATGGAGAGGAATGGCACAACGCAGAACGACTCTGTTCACCTCGAGAGAAGGTAAGAAAAACATAATACATATGTATATGTAAATTCAATATGAAAAAAATAGTGACTACTTGTGACTTACATTAGTATGATTAAAGTATAATATTCTCAGTTGAATTTTGTAATGCAAATACTGAAAAAAACTTAATGTCATATATATTTTATTGTTTTAATATGAAGCAGCACAATAAAGATAGGTTACATTGGGCACACTAAGCATATTTATATCCATAACCTAGGTGAGGTGAAAAAAAACTCTGGTAATGAAGAAACACATTTTTAAATTTTTTCTAATTCAGTCCCTGTAAAAATATATTTTTCGGAACGCCTGTAAACTAGCTATTTTGTCTTATCAGTCGCTTAAATAATTAACTTTACTTTCCGATGTGATATTTTTCGTTTTTATACTCTATGCAAGAGTATATTGGGCTTGGCGTGGCAGGCCTCATAAAGTGTATATATTCATGATGAGCATCACAAGCCGAGTTGATATAGACATGCCCTTCTGTCTGTCCGTATGAACAAACAGATTTCAGAGATGGTAAGAGCTACAAGTTCGAGCTTGGTTCAATCGATCACATATTTAGTCAGTCCATACAAGAATTATTTTTACGATGCGACGCCCCATTCGCCCACAATGTGCAAATATCTAGACACGCTTCGAAAAAATAAAATAAAAAAGAAATATACAAGCACATGTTCGAATGTTTTCGCTGCTTGTGTAACTTCTGCGCTGCCCGCAGACGCTTGCCGCACCGAATGCACACATACATACATATATGCATCATATATTGTGAAACGTATGTATGTGTATTCGTATACAAGCAAACATGTGTGATTGATTATGCTTAGATTGTTTTTGTTTCAATGTGTTTCAAGTACTTCCCATTGTAATATCTCGATGCCGATTTTTATAATTTAATCGGGGAAAAAATGCAGAGAGTATTATACGGTCGGACGTATTTGACTGTACTTTGCTTTCTTGTTGTTTTTCTAGATTAGCCGCGAGAAAAGTGAGGACCAAAAGGTAAAGAGTCTCTTTATAATTTTTTGTACTTGCATGTAATCCTAAGATCTGCGGTTCGAATCTCGGTACAGAACAGGCATTTTATTTGCTTTTGTTATATAACAAGAAAACTATTACATGTAAATCGGAAACTTCGCTAACGTGCAGCGTGGTGCAACTAAAAGAGTTACGGTGAATTCTAAAGCATGCGTCTGAGACGAGGGTTCAAGTTTAGGCAGTGAATTTTGTCTATTTAGTTTTTTAAATTTCAATTGAAAATTTAAATTAAGAATTTTATTAAAGCAGCTAGCAGTGTTGCGGTTTGTTGTTTGGCGTATATGTGTGGGCTCGCAGGTTTAAATTTAATTTTAAAATTTTTATTAAAATACAGTCAAATACAAATATTTATTTTGTATTATATGTATAATAGATACAAGGATTGTTTCTATTCAAAGCATTTATTAATGTACACTTATGCAAATGTACGATTAAAATATGAATCACACTGCTTCTTATCTGATCTGAAACGTACGATTTGCTTGTATTAAGATATTCTATATTCGCACAGAGTCAGCAAAGTCAATAAGTTCAAGAAAAAAATGCATTTCTTGTTTTCTCTTGTTGGACATATTAACAACCGAAAATCATTAATAGCAAAATTAAGCATTTTAAGTCACTCCGTCCCGCAATCAATACAACGTGCTAGTATGCAAGGGATCATACAAGTAAGCCTTCAACATGAGTTGAATAAAATGTAACTTATATAATTTTTTTCGCTGTTTGAAAAATATGAGAAAAACGCATACATGAAATGCGTACTTAAAAAATGTTACACACAAATATTGCGTGGCTTAAAATTATTTAATCTCATTGTTTCTTTGTAGGCTGGGCCTCTTCAGTGGGGTGGCTTTAATTGTCGGAACTATGATAGGTGAGTAAACGTATCTTGAAGCAATAGTAATTGTTAAATTTTTTCTAAAATTTCTAACATACTGACTTTATAAATATCCTGCTGAAACCCGTTATAAGCAGTTTAACGTTTTAAGTTGTACGTTTTCAAAATGAATAACGAATACTTATACTTATACTGGATCTTTTAAACTACAACAATTAGAACCCCCAAATTTAGAATGAAAGTCAAACTTTATGTCAAGGAGATAAAGTTTATTTCAATTTGGTGCCACGCTCCTTACCTCCTCAGCAATCAGCAAAAAATCTCGAAAAAATCGATGTTTTCCGGGAATATCTCAGTAACTATGGCACTTAGGAGCACCAATTTTGGTTAACAGATTCCTAGAGACAGCATACCTGCAATGTTAAAAATTAATTTTGGACTGCCATGCCCCCTTTTCTCATAAGAACTAAACAATTTTCAAACTATTTTGCCGTTATTTAAGGCATATGTTCAATTCGTACAGTATTGTTCTTTATAATTCGTTTGGATAGTTGTTATATCACACTATCCTGAAAGTCGCATAAAATAGGATTATAAACAAGAAAGCTACATAGAAACGTTTATAATTGCAAGCAAGTTAATGCATGGGTGCAAGCGAGACGGAAACACCCAAGCATATGTTTGAATGGCCTTGCCGACCAATGGTATACATAGAATGTCAACCGTATGTGTATTTGCATACAAAAAAAAACAGATGTATGTTTGATTATACATTGTTTTTTTTCTGTTTCAACGTGTTTTAATGTAAGTACTACCCATTGTATATCTCGATACCGATTTTATTATATAATCATATAATCAGGAATAAAGTACAGAGAGTAGTTTATGGTCGGGCGTGCTCGACTGTACTTTTTTTTCTTACCGACCCGCAAATAGTGAAAACTGCGGACTCCTCACCAAATACTTAGTTTAATAATTAAAATTTATGTACCCGTTGTTGAAAGAAAACAGGTAACTCTAGATTAACCTACATATATTAGCTGCCACATTTATCGAGCGAAGTGTGGACCAAGTTGTAGAGATTCCTGTATTATTTTTTGAACTTGAATTAAATTAAATTAATTAGTTAAAACCTAAGATCTTCTAATCAGATCCACATACATTTTATTATTATACTCTCTGCAAGAGTATATTTGATTTGTGCAAAAGTATGTAACAGGCAGAAGGATGCGTGGCAGACCCCATAAAGTGTATATATTCTTGATCAGCATCACAAGCCAAGTCAATATGGCCAAGTCCGTCTGTCTTTCCGTCTGTCTCTCCGTATGAACAAACAGATTTCAGAGATTGTAAGAGCTACAAGTTCGAGGTTGGGGTCAATCGATCACATATTTAGTCAGTCCATACAAGAATTATTATACTCTCTGCAAGAGCATATTGGGTTTGTGCAAAAGTATGTAACAGACAGAAGGAGGCGTGGCAGACCCCATAAAGTATATATATTCTTGATCAGGATCGCAAGCCGAGTTGATATAGCCATGTCCGTCTGTCCGTCCATATGAACAAACAGATTTCAGAGATGGTAACAGCCACAAGTTCGAGCTTGGTGTCAATCGACCACATATTTAGTTAGTCAATACAAGAATCTTTTCTTTTTTCGATGCCACGCCCCATTCGCCCACAATGAATGTTTTCGGCGAATATCTCAGTAACCATGGCACCTAGGATCACCAATATGGAGCGTTCCTAGCGACAGCGTTAATGCATTAGCATTAACATTTTTTTGACTGCCACGCCCCTTTTCTCCACAATACATTAAACTAATTCTCAACTTTCGTTCCGGTTTAAGGCATTTGTTCATATTGTACAGCATTGTAATTGTATAATTCGAGTGGAGGCTAACTATATCAAACTATCCTCGGGCGTGCTCGACTGTAGTTTTCTTTCTTGTTTTTAATTTACTTTGCAAAATTTTTATTGAATACAGTTATAAATTGTAAATATATACATATAAATGTATGTAATACACGCATATTTAAGTATGAATCACACTGCTGCTTTTTTTTTCTAAGTTTGTATGTAAAATTCGCACTACTAGGAGTACGGGGTCTGGTATAGTCAGCTCGCTTGACTGTATGCTTTCTTATTGTTTTTTTTTTTTCTTGCTTTAAGCGTGACGCTTGGCCTGAAACTAACAAATATGCAATTAATTCCGCTACAAGCTCATTTTAATTTAAGTTAATTGTGATATTTGAAAATAGCTAGATTTGTAGCTTATAGCTGTTTTAAAATTTGTGTAGCAATCGGCCTTAAAAAATAGTCAGTTCTAGGTAAAAAATAGCTGATTCGCAAACACTGCTGGGGGTCCATGAGTAGGCAAGCGTTTGCTTTCAAAAAATTTTGAGCTTTTCCTGTGGTTAGTTACAATACCTTGTCAGAAATGGTCTTAAACATGTTTGGAAGTGTTTTGATTAAATGTTTCTTCCTTAGGGTCTGGAATATTCGTGTCACCCTCCGGCTTACTTGTTCGCACTGGTTCCGTTGGGGTGAGCTTTATAATCTGGCTTGCCTGTGGAATGCTTTCACTATTGGGTAAGTATAAACAATAACAATGGAATACTTATACGGAAAACACAAAGTAAAGTTGGGCTTCCCTGACCGTTAGATACTCTCGGCAAATATAGTGGCTTGCTGGAAAAATTTCCCTTTTTTATACTCTCTGCAAGAAAATATACTCTTGTGCAAAAGTATGTAACAGTCAGAAGGTGGCGTGATAGATTCCATCAATTATATATATTCTTGATCAGCATCACAAGCCAAGTCGATATAGCCATGTCCGTCTACAACTTCAAATTTAAAAAATATCGACTCCATATTTTCTCAGTCAATACAAGAATTTTTTTATACCCGTTATTCGTAAAGTACAAGGAATGATGTAATCGTATTAATGTATAAAATAGGTAGAAGGAGGCGTAGCCGATCCCATAAAGTCTATACATTCTTGATCGGCATCAACAGCCGATTCGTTATAGCAGTGTCCGTCTGTCCGTATGATCACCTTGAAATTTTTTTACTCTCCGCAAGAGTATATTGGGTTTGTGCAAAGTATGTAACAGGCATAAAGAGGCGTGCAGGTATATATTCTTGATCAGCATTACATAGCCATGTCCGTCTGTCCGTATGAACAAAGAGATTTCAGAGGTGGTAAGAGCTACAAATTCGAATTTAGTCTTAATCGACTACATATCATATTTAGTCAGTCAATATAAGAATCTTTTTTTTTATGCCACTCCCCAATCGCCCAGAATTAGGCAAACCTGGAAAAAATCGATGTCGCCGAATATCTCAGCAGTTATAGCACTTAGGAATACCAATTTTGGTACGCAGTTTCCTCGCGCCTGCATAATCGAAATGTGTTACATATGTATATTCCAACGATATACACCCTTGTGGGTATAATAAACCTCGTAAAATAATTAGAAATTAATTTTTGAATACGATTACAATTATTGAGCATGGTTTTTTGGTGACGAGACAGCAGTTTTTACAATTTGCGGTAAGGGGCGCAGCAAGCAAAAACCAGACACATCGAAAAAAAAATCGAACTTTATGGCGAATATCTATGGCACTTAGCAATACCAATTTTGGTACACAGGTTACTAGAGACAGCATAAATGTAATGTCATGTAGTTACTGCCACGCCCACTTTTCTTATATGAACTGAGAAACTTTAAACTTACATGCCGTTTTTGAGACATTGGTTCTTATCGTACAGTGTATTTATTTAAACTTAGTTTGAAGACAAATTAAATCAGACTATTCTAAAAGTTGCATAAGAATTTTACAATAATCAAGAAAGAAAACAAGTAGCAAAGTTTGTATTTAAAGTCAAGTTTGTATTAAAGTCAATGCGTCAATGCGAGACAGAAACATATGATCGAAGGTTTACGCTGTATGTGTGGCGACAGCGCTGCCCGTGCCGACCGTTACAAGTCGAGTTGATATATATGGACTTTGATGTACTAACGGGACAATACATTCAAGTGGCCCTGCAACACCAAGCAACGTGCTTGTTAGCGCGCGGAACCCTGCAAATAATGCAGCCACCTTCCGCCCAACCGGCCGAGGGGCACTCCGCATAACGTACGGCTAACGATAAACGCGAATCGAATTTATTTATTAAAACATAAAATAACTAAAAACGAAATACAATACATCTTAAATTATTAAACTAAGTTAATTAAGATCTAGACAGGTGACAGAGAAGAAAAGTTCTAATTAAGAGTCGAAGTAGAACTACCTACAAGTCGAGAAAGTTTGTTGTAGTTACTACATAGGGCTCGGAAAGGATTATGGATAGCAAAAGGTAGAACAAGAGAGAGTGGAAGAAAGTTTCTAGTTGGTCTAATCGGAACAGCAAAATTAATCTGGCTGAGTAATTCTGAAGAATCAATTTCACCATTGATTAGTTTGTGTAAGAAAATTACACCGAGCACTATTTTATGGACATTTTCGCTGCATATGTGGCGGTATCACTGTCTGCGGCCGCTGGCCGTGCCGACCAATGGCATTCTTATATCGGGTATAAATTGCAGATAGTATTATACGGTCGAAGTGAACTTGTAAGAGCACTAAAGAGCGTATCGATCGTATGTGGAGAAACACTACATCATGCAGAACTTCAAAAATATTGTGCATCAAGCCCAACAACACCCACCTCAGTCGCTACATACTGCAAGTTCCTCGAAGGGAATGCAGGCTGTTGGTGGGTATACTTACTGGTAACCATCTTTCAGCTGCGCCCGCAAATGCAAAGATACCGACGAAACACTAGAACATATATGCCACTAGACCGCCCTAGACCGCACTAGGTTAAAGTGTCTAGGAGCACCAACACTACACTCACTCAAGGATGTCTCTAGAAGGGAGCCCGAAGACCTGCTTGCATTTGCTTGCGTTGCATCCCGATGGATTTCAAGTACCAGATTCCTTCGCGACCGGACTACTAGTGCCACCACCAAGTTGCCTTTGCACTGCTCTCTGGAAGGGCGTCAAGGTTAAACTAACCTAACCTATTATTCGGTTGGGCGTGCACGAATTTACTTTTTCATGTTTTTTATTAATAAAAAAAACTGCCTTAACATCAGCATATACACCGGTGAACATTAATTGGCGCAGATCTTTGAAACACGTGCAGTCAAAACCCCACTTTATTCCATTTCTTACTTCTTTCAAACTTCTCTCAAACTTTTCTTAAACAAACACAATGTATAGGTCAAGGTTAAAATTATTCTTCTTCATAATGCAGCAGTGGTGCATTAGGTTCGCTCATCGATATGTCGATAGTAATCGATTGTGCTTTGTGATATTATTAGTTGCGCGGGAAATTTAAAACGTTTAGGCAAACTTCGTTACAATATTTTAATAACTTATTCAGAAAAAACACAGAGTATTATAGGGACGGGGGTGCTCGACTGTACTTTTCTTTCTTGTTTATTCTTTATACAGGCAATCCCGAGAATTAACAGACGGACAAATTAATTTACGAACGGATCGACAGACGTAGATATTGACTATATTTACACGACTGTTGATATTGGGTAATTCGTTTTGTCTCTTACGCAGATTTTATTTCTTACTTTTTATCAAATAACAAGAAAGAAAAGTACAGTCGAGCACGCCCGACTGTATAATACTCTCTGCATTTTTTTTCCCGATTTGATTATTAAAATCGGTCTAGACATACATTAAAACACTTTGAAACAAAAACAATCTAAGCAGAATCACACATATGTACATATGTTTGTCTGTATGCGAATACACATACGAATGACAATATATGATGCATATATGTATGTATGTGTGTATTTGGCGCGGCCAGCGTCTGCGGGCAGCGCTGCCGCCACACAAGCAGCGAACATGTGCCTGTATGTTTCTGTCTCGCTTGCACTCATACCTTGAAATTGCGTTCAATTATCAATATTGTAACGCTTCTAGTTTTCTAGTTTATAGTCCGATTTCAATGCGCCTTTATAGTTTGGCCTCCACTCGAATTATACAATTACAATGCCGTACTATATGAACAAATGCCTAAAAATGGAACGAAAGTTGAGCATTATTTTTAAGTATTGTGGGAAAAAGAGGCGTGGCAATCCAAAATTTTAAATGCCAATGCATTTACGCTGTCGCTAGGAACGCTCCATACCACAATTGGTGATCCTAGGTGCCATGGTTACTGAGATGTTCGCTGAAAACACAGATATTTTTTTTTGAGGTGTGTCCAGTTTTTTGCTCATTGTGGGCGAATGGGGCGTGGCATCGAAAAAAAAAAGGTTCTTGAACTGACTGACTAAATATGTGATCGATTGAACTCGAATTCTTAGCTCTTACCATATCCGAAATCTGTTTGTTCATAAGGACAGACAGACAGACGGACAAGGCTATATCGACTCGGCTTGTGATGCTGATCAAGAATATATATACTTTATACTTTTTACGTCACAAACCCAATATACTCTTTCAGAGAGTATAACAAGCAAGAAAGATATAGTCGCCTCGCGACTTTAGCATACCCGTTACTCAGTTTCAATATGTTTTTAACAATGGTGATAGATAAGATAACTTGGCAAACAGAACATTTTCATATAAATTCATTTATAGAGCATATTTTCGACCGATCGTTCCTATGGGAGCTATACGATATAGTAGTCCGATTTGGATCAAACTTGGTCAGTATGTATATATTGATGGCAAATGTATTCTGTGTGAGTTTGATAAATATAGCTTGGTCATCGAAAAAGTTCCTCATACAAATTCATGTTTAGAGCATATTTCGACCGATCGTTCCTATGGGGGCTATTCAATATAGTAGTCTGATTTGGATGAGCAGATGTATTCTGTGTGAGTTTGATTAATATAGCTTAGTTAACGCAAAAGTTTTACATACTATTTCATATTTGGAGGTTATTTTTGACCGATCGGCCCTATTGGAGCTATACGACATAGTTGTCCGATTTGTATCAAACTTAGCCAGCACATCTACTTCCTAGACATGTACTACCCGTGTCAATTTTGCTCAGATAGCATAGCTAACAAAAGTTTTCTATACTAAAACATTCTAGTTTTTCCTGTACATTTACCTTTATATGAAGATAGAACGCCCTAAAGTGGGCGTATCAAAAAAGAAAAACAAACTTGTATTGCTTGGGTACCTTTCATTTGCGACCCCTATCATTTTCTAGCTCTCATAGTCTCTGAGATCCTTTTGTTCATACAGACGGGCGGACAGACGGACAGACGGACATGACTATATCGACTCGGCTATTGATACTGATCAAGAATATATATACTTTATGGGGTCTGCCACGCCTCCTTTTCCCTGTTACACACATTCCAACGATTACAATATTCCCTTTTACTCTACGAGTAACGGGTATAAAAAGCTTGAAAATTAATCTTTAAAAATAATAGGTCGCAATCAAACTTGTCATTCTTTTGCTACCCTTTGAATATTGTAGATATCTTAATAAAAGTCATATTTATTTTTAAGGAGCTTTGTCATACGCTGAACTTGGCACAATGAATACCTCGTCTGGAGCGGAATGGGCATACTTTATGGACGCCTATGGACCAGCACCAGCATTTCTCTTTTCGTGGGTATCGACATTGGTTTTAAAGCCTTCTCAAATGGCTATAATATGCTTATCATTTGCACAATATGCTGTGGAAGCATTCGTAACGGAATGTGACCCACCAAAGGGAGTCGTAAAAATGGTTGCGTTGGTAGCTATCGGTATGCTTATATCAGTTAATTTTAGTCAAATATATAATGTATTCTTCTTGTTGCTTAAACCAGTGATGATTTTATTCGTCAATTGCTACAGCGTCAAATTGGGTATGGCGGTGCAAAATATATTCACAGCAGCCAAACTTGTAGCAGTGTTAATTGTAATTTGCGGCGGTGCTTGGAAGCTATTTCAAGGAAACACGCAACACCTATCCAATGCATTTAATGGACCAATGCCAAATATTGGAGCTATTGCGACTGCATTTTACACAGGCCTTTGGGCCTACGATGGTTGGAATAACCTTAACTATGTTACAGAGGAGATTAAAAATCCCAGCAAAAACCTGCCACGCTCTATAATGATTGGTATACCCCTCGTTACTTTGTGCTATGCTCTCATCAATATCTCATATTTAGCTGCTATGTCAGAGCAAGAAATGATTGAATCTGACGCTGTTGCTGTCACCTTTGGGAATAGAATTTTAGGAGTCCTTGCTTGGCTCATGCCCCTTAGTGTCACCGTCAGTACTTTTGGTAGTGCCAATGGTACATTATTTGCAGCAGGGCGGTAAGTTACATGTTGTACTAAATTTCGACTTGGAAAATTTCTTTTGATTTTTGTTATAGACTTTGTTTTGCTGCAAGCCGTGAAGGACACCTGCTGGACATTTTGTCGTACGTACATGTGCGTCGTCTTACTCCAGCGCCTGGCCTAATATTTCACGTAAGTGTAATAAATGTAGGCCGTTATGTTTTGTTCCTGTAAACGAAAAATATAAAAACTTTTCAGATCATTTGTTTTTATACTCTCTGCAAGAGTATATTGGGTTTGTGCAAAAGTATGTAACAGGTAGAAGGAGGCGTGGCAGACCCCATAAAGTATATATATTCTTGATCAGGATCACAAGCCGAGTCGATATAGCCATGTCCGTCTGTCTGTCCGTATGAATAAACAGATTTCAGAGAGTCAGTAATTACAAGAATTTTTTTTTTCAATGCCACGCCCCATTCGCCCACAATGAGCAAAAAACTAGACACACCTGGGAAAAAATGCGAGTTGTCGGCGATTATCTCAGAAACTATGGCACCTAGGATCATGGAGTGTTCCTAGCGACAGCGTAAATGCATTGGCATTTAAAATTTTTGACTGCCACGCCACTTTTTCCCACAATACATAAAAATAACTCTCAACTTTCGTTCCGCCTACAGGCATTTGTACATATAGTACAGCATTCTAATTGTATAATTCAAGTGGAGGCTAACTATATCAAACTATCCTAAAAAGACGTATTGAAATCGCACTATAAACAAGAAAATTAGAAACGTCACAATCTTGATAATTGAATGCAATATCAACGTATGAGTGCAAGCGAGACAGAATAATACTTAATACTTAATTATTAATTTAATCATTAATTTTGAATATTAATCTACATATAACTTAATTATTTAATTAAATACTCGCGTCTGTTTTTAGTTTGGGTAAATAAATAAATAAAACACTCGGGGACATCGTGTGTGACAGCTAGGGCAAAAGAGGTTATTAGAGAGACTTGTGAAATAACTTTCGATATTTACATTACATAAAAAATTAAAATATCCTTAAATTTACAATTATTATTTGATTATAAATTTTAATTAATTAATTAAAAGAAATAATCTATTAATAAAATATTTATTCTTCAAAAGTATATTTTTCGACATATGTATATTACCGAATATTAATATTATTTTTATACCCGTTACTCGTAGAGCAAAAGTGTATATTGTAATCGATGGAATGTATGTAACAGGGTGAAGGATGCATGGTAGACCCCAAATATATATTCTTGATCATCATCAATAGCCGAGTCGATATAGCCATGTCCGCCTTTGCATCGGTTCGTCCGTCTGACCGTCTGTCCGTCTGTATGAGCAAAAGGATCTCAGAGACTATAAGAGCTAGAAAGATGAAAGGTCGCAAATGAAAGGTACAATACCCAAGCAGTACAAGTTTGTTTTTGTTTTTTGACACGCCCGCTTTAGGGCGTTTTATCTCCATATAAAAGTAAAGTACAGGTAAAACAGGTAGAATGTTTTAGTATAGAAAACTTTTGTTAGCTATGCTATCTGAACCAAATTTACACGGATAGTACATGTCTAGGAAGTAGATACACTGACCAAGTTTGATACAAATCGGGCAACTATATCGCAAAGCTCCCATTGGGCCGATCGGTTAAAAATAACCTCCAAATATGAAATAGTATGAACAACTTTTTCGTTAACTAAGCTATATTAATCAAACTCACACAGAATTTATCTGCTCATCCGAATCAGACTACTATATCAATAGCCCCCATAGGAACGATCGGTCGAAAATATGCTCTAAACATGAATTTGTATGAACAATTTTTTCGATGAATATAGCTTATATTTATCAAAATCACACAGAATACATTTGCCATCAATATATACATACTGACCAAGTTTGATCCAAATCGGACTACTATATCGTATAGCTCCCATAGGAACGATCGGTCGAATATATGCTCTAATCATGAATTTGTATGAAAATGTTCTGTTTGCCAAGCTTTCTTATCTATCACTATTGCTAATAACATACTGAAACTGAGTAACGGGTATCCCAAAGTCTCGAGGCGACTGTAGCATTCATTCTTGTTTAAAATATGAAATCATCGCTATATGCACCGAATGCCTTATTTTATATTCCTATTTATATAATTTCCAAAACATTTTCCAATTTAAGTGGAAAATAAAACAAGTTCGGGAACAGGTAATTTATTTTCGAACCCTCCACTGTAACATTTCGTTGTAACTTTAAATATTTCAATAAATATTGTTTGTGTATGAACATAAGCTGATCCGGCTGACATTTAATATATATTGTTGTTTAATATTAATTGCTTACTTTGCTTTTGATTTTCAGTCGTTAATTGCTTCTGCAATGGTCCTACATGGTACGATAGATTCGTTGATTGACTTCTTTAGCTTCACTGCATGGATATTTTATGGCGGCGCCATGTTGGCGTTAATTGTGATGCGCTATACCAAACCCAACAATCCACGGCCGTACAAGGTACCAATCATCATTCCAGTTGTGGTTTTGGTCATATCTGTCTACCTCGTTGCTGCTCCAATAATTGAGACTCCGCGCATTGAGTATTTGTATGCATTACTCTTCATTTTTGCTGGCTTAATATTTTACGTACCTTTTGTCAAATTGGGTATGACACCACGCTTTATGAGTAAGTCTTTTTTAAATATAAGCTTCTACTACTTATAAATACCTTGCTATTTTAGACAAGGTGACACTATTTTTCCAGTTGCTGCTGGAGGTTGTGCCAACATCATCCATGGCCATGTTTGAGTGAACCATTGAATTTCTTGTAATGAACATTATTGAATAAATGCATTTGATAAACAAATAAAAAATATTTTAAGCTTACTTTATTTTTCCGCCTACAGAGAGTATTGTGTTTTTCTCACAAAGTTTGTAACACATTGAAGTAGACTTTGTTTCCGACCCTATAACGTATATAATTACGAGTTTGAATTTTTTATGTTAATAAAAAGTTAAGGAAAACACTTAATTGATTTTTAGGTTTTTCAGAAGCGAAATTTGCGTGACAGGCAGAAGGAGGCGTGGCCGACCCCATAAAGTATATATGTTCTTGATCAGCATCAACAGACGAGTCGATAAAACAATGTCCGTCTGTCCGATGTCCGGATGAACACCCTCTTTTAAACTACAAGAGCTGGAGCCACCAAATTTGGAATGAAAGTCCGTCTATATGTCTGGCAGGTTAAGTTTATTTCAAATTTTTTCCACGCCCCTTACCGCCCCCGCAAATTGTAAAAAACTATTTTGATTACACTACAACTTCCAAACTATCAGATCTATCGAAACCAAATTTATACAGTAGGTTTTAGGTACCACTATAACTATCCTTACCAAGTTCGGACAACTATAGCCTATAGCTTCCATAGGACAAATTGATCAAAAACAACAAATTTGTATGAATACATGTAGTAGTAGTAGCAGTTAAGCGATCGCAACCAAACTCACACAGAATGTTGATATAATTATAAAAAAATTCCTCATCCAAATCGGACAACTAAAACATATGAAAAACAAATTGGCCAAAAATGTTAAAAATTTTAATTTATGTACACGTGCTTGCAGAAATAGTTAAATCACTCTTGATCTACTTAAGCTGCCCTTATTGTAAACGGTGGTGTGGTCAAGGTGATGGACATGCGCGAGAGATACATAAGGTCTGCGGTTCACACCCCAGCACAGACATGCATTTTTTTTTTATTACAAAACATTGTTATATGTAAATGCAGATAATCGGAAGTATGCAAATGTTGAGTCGTGGTGCTTGTGGTAGAGTTGCGGTCGGATTAGAAACCTGCGTACGATACCGCAGGTTCGATTACAGGCAAGCGTAATTTTTTTTTTTATTTTTTTAAATTTTAATTTAAACTATTCTTTTTTTTTTTTTTAATTATATTTTAAACTATAAATCACTCTGCTGCCTCTATTTCTATATTTTATGTAAAATGCGCACTACTATGAGTACGGGGTCTTGTACAGTCGGCTCGCTCTACTGTAGAATTTC
Source organism: Drosophila dunni (assembly GCA_018152125.1). Taxonomy (NCBI): domain Eukaryota; kingdom Metazoa; phylum Arthropoda; class Insecta; order Diptera; family Drosophilidae; genus Drosophila; species Drosophila dunni. The sequence goes on along the minus strand of JAECXC010002689.1, from coordinate 107,871 downwards.
TTACTTGTTTATATATGTACATATGTGTTATCCATCCAAGTCGGAGTTAAAAACTAATCTTAAAACTATTGTGTCTGATAAATGAATGTTCGGTAAAGCTATCATTAACATTTGTTAACTTTTAATTCTAGTAGAACTCTGTTGAATACATTTGATTAAGCTTCAAGGTTTGTGTACATGATAAGCTTAAAGCTTAAATCCAATTTGCTGATACTGCAGATCGCTGAGATGCAGTCTGTTTATAAACTATACTATGGCATGGGAATGATTACTTGATAATGCAGACTGTTTTTAAGCAATTTGAGTGAGAATGATTTAGTGTGTGGAAACGTTATGGATTTTGTGATAATGTATATGCTTCTATATTTTCTTCATCAGCATCAACAGCCGAGTCGACACAGCTATGCCCGTCTGTTTCTATGCGATCTAGTCTCTCATGTTGATAAAATCTGGTATAGATGTAGTTAGGTAGTTTAAGGAAAATAATGTAATAATGATAATGCAGTAACCTATAGTGTATGTAAACAATCGCTTATACTTACGCTAGCTTGTACGTTAAATTTACGTTCGGCAGTGTTGCCAGCGGGAGTTAGTAATTTGTTTTTCGTTTCGCATCAATCGCACGCACGCAACCTCTAAGCTTTTGTATAGTTCACCAATAAATTGTTGCGTTTATAACCCTGCAATTTGTCTTATTTACAAGCCCGAGCAGGCACATTCAATAGCGTTTGTGGGTCTTTGAGTCGTTTGAGTATTTTCAGAAAAGATATTTTTTTACCCACTCATATTTTTACCTACTCATGTTTTTACTTACTCGCGTAAACACCGCATCACATTTTTACTCGAAAAAACAAACCCTTGTGAAGTACAACTAAATTTTTACTCGAGTGTTTTTCTATTTGCATTTTTTTACTTGATCGTTTTGAGCGTGTGTCGTCATGCGCTGATCTTTTGTTTTGGGCTTGTTAAATGTTATGAATTAATAAATGATTGCTTAAGTTCGAAGTAAAGCAAATTGCATCAGTAAATTGTTTTCATCAAAATTTAACATAAAAGATAATCGCAATTTGTATATTTAAATATTCACATTAATAAAAATCGAGATGAGCAATAGATTACAGGTTGATTATGGAACACCTGTTTTATAATTTGTTACCTGGGTATTATAAGCCTGGCCTAAAGAAACCTTGTATCTAAAAAATGGCAACTCTCAAAACGCATATTAATGCATATAAATGTTGGCTTTTTGGTGTTTTGGGCAAAACCCGAAAACTGTAATTTTCCACCTGTTACATACATTCTCCCTAATGCAAAAACGCTTTTTATCATCTAACGCGCGCTGTTCAGTTTCCCGACGGCAAACCGTCGCTCAAGTACACACATATTATGTGTATGTATTTTTCATATTTCATTTGCCTATATATTCATTTTCTGATGCTTCAAAAAATGAAGCGCACAAGCGACACCCATTTCGATAAATAAATAACTTAAATAACTGCCCGGCTAACTCAATCGGTAGAGCATGAGACTCTTAATCTCAGGGTCGTGGGTTCGTGCCCCACGTTGGGCGCCAGTTATTTAAGTCCGTCCTGTCCAGTGGTCCTCGTGAGGGGATGCCGTCGGCCAGGTCCAGATGCGTAGGTAATAATGTAGATTAGGTTGGGATACAACAAAATATCAAAGACAGGATAATCAATTATATAATTATAGAATACCTTAATATAAGACTTGTTTGTAAAAAGGTCATGATCTTTCCGGTGGCACATCACAACACCGTGCTACAAATACACGATAAAATAGTAGCTGAATGCAAGGACGGAGTAAAAGCTGCCACCGATTGCGCCACAACTAACCACGCTACATTTTGCAAGCTAGCCACGCACGACACATGCGCCCGCGGACTACACTCAGGCGAATCAGCCATATGCCGTACGCAAGCCAGTCACCTGGAACCTGTTACAAGGATTGACGAAGGGATAATCATCATCAACCAGCCTGCGAGCATTAGTATAGATGAAGGCCCCACGACATACATCAGGGGAACCAATCTCATAACGTTTGAACGCAACGCCATAATAAACGACACCACGTATCTCAACCACAACAAAACTGTCGACATGGTTCTTGGTATTCCAACTTCACCTTTACTGAACATCGCGGGACACGATCACGTGTTAAGCCTACCTCTACTTCAACGAATGAACGAACACAACCTACACGCCATTCGGGAGCTAAGCGACGACGTATCATCCAACGGATCCCCAAAGCTTTGGTTCGCCATCGGAGTAGCTCTCAGTTTCTTGTTCTCCAGCGTAATCGTAATTGGACTATGTTGGTACCGCAAGAACACCTTGATTAAGTTGTCTGCAATGTCTGCAAAATATGGTATTGCGGCCACTGGCAGCTTTCGTTATATGTCGCAATCGCGGACATTGCAACGCTAACGTAAACATGCCGACATAGCTCCGCGCGGTCAAGAGCCCATGGCGTGATCTTTATGTACTTATTATGTATTTAGGTTTAGATTCATATTTCCCTTTTATGTACTTAGCTTTAGTCTTTTATTCATTTCATTTGTCACAATCAGTTCTGTTCCAATAACGTAAGCTAACGCACGAATAAACATTGCTCCGGCAACTAGCCGTATATCTTGACTTATTAATTAATATATTGCTGAGCCACAAGGCCAGTGATCTGATACTTAACCGTATCCCAACCAATTCAACGGGCTGTCCGAAAAATGTTCGAATCACAACGATCAGCTGCGCGTTTTGTGAACGATTCGAACCTGATCGTTTGCGAAACTCAGAAAGTGATACTCTGGTCAAACAAGGAAATTTCCAAAAGGTCATCCCATCTACGTTTAACTGGTGAGCGTTAAAAAATCAATAAATCATTGTATTGCAGATTTCTAGAAATCGGCACATTTAAATTCTATAAAAAACTTATGAACAAAATATTAAAAACAGAATTTCTTTAATTATTAAATGTCAATTTATTTTAAAAAATATTCTTTAAAGCCGTCAAAACAATTAGTGGTGTACCACCGCTATGAATATTTTATGGAAAATATTATAAGTTTCTGATTGGCTTGCTTGCAATATTTAGTAAAACGGCAAAAAATACTCGAAAATATACTCAAGTAAAATGAATATAAGCATGCCCGCGGTACGCACACGAACGATCAAATATAAAATTTGTTCGAACAAAACAATCACGAGTATGTGTTCGAGTGTGATCGAATTTTTATACTAGTTGCAGGTCTCTGATACATATGTACGCTGAGTAACTTAAAGTCTTTCAGTTGTTGTTATTAGATCGTTTGCCTTCATAATAACAGAGTAAAAAGCGCAAGTGCATACCAAGCAGCTGATAACAACAACACAACAATAAACCACTCAGACGCACAAGCGACTGTTCCCTGATTATCACCTAATTAGCGATTAAGCAACAACAGCACTTACATATATGTATGTATGTTGCTTTTTATATATGTCTGTTTGTGTGGCTGTCCGTCCGTAGGAACAAACATTTTTCAGAGACGGTAAGAGCTACAAGATCGAGCTTGGTCTCAATCGTTCACATATTTAGTCTGTAAATAAAAGAATCTTTTTTTTCGATGCCACGCACCCACCATTCGCCCACAATGAGCAAAAAACTAGACACACATCGGAAAAAGTCGTTGATTTCGGCGAATATCTCAGTAACTATGGCACCTTGGATCACCAATGTTGGTATGGAGCGTTCCTAGCGACAGCGTAAATGTATTGGCATTTAAAATTTTGAGCTGTTGAGCCCCTTTTACCCACAATACATTAAAATATTTCTCAACTTTCTTTCCGTTTTTAAGCATTTGTTCATATATAGTAATACAGCATTGTAGTTGTATAATTCGAGTGGAGGCTAACTGAGCAAATGGACATCAAGACTTGTATGGTTGAGCACAAACATTGATTTTTTTTTTATACGTGAGGAAACGTGATAGTTTGTAGTCCTCGTGTTACATTTATTTTTCTTATTATATGATATATATAATTATGACTAACAATATTATCAAACAGATTCCTAAAAAAAGGTGACCGGATAAGTGATGAAAGTTAAGATTTTTTAATTCGAAATTATGATTTTTAATGTCATTTAACTCATTCTTTAATTGATCTTTATCTACTGTGTGGTTAATATATCCTATTATTAATGTCTTATCTTAATGGATCCCATATAATTTTCGGTATCTCACGTATATTACTTATATTATATAATAAGGTGACAATTTTTCGTAACTTTCTGAGTGAATTACATAATTAGAAACAAGCATCTTATCGACTGTTCTAGCCGTACAATCTGACTTTATAGTTAATATACCTTGTTCCGGTAAGTCAATAATTTCCTGATGAGTATGGTTACGCTGAATATTTGCTTTAGTATTAGATGGTACTTTGAAAAGCCAACTACCCTTTCTATTTAATTCAACCCAATAGTTTGAGGAATTTGATATCATTTTAAAGACACAATTTGATGGTCTGTTCGGCTTAAAAGGTGAGACCTCGCAACTGTCATCATTTGCACTATTCCATGGCCAGTTTCCTTCGGAAATTCGTTTATTTTGTTGCCAATGCTTACATTTGTTCAGCGCTGCTTCTGACAATAAATTATACGAATCAATTGCAAAGTTATACACTATGTTTCCCATACATAGTGTATAACTTTGCTTTAGATCGGCAATTATTATTCCCTGTTGGTTTTTAATTGGTAAGGGAATCATTTTAAATACCTGGGATGAATGTCTATTGAATAAAGGTATTTTTGCATTTATTATTATTTTTTTGTCTAAATACAGCCCTTTTGCAGTTAGCAAAGTATAAATTTCTTTTAGTTCCGCACCAGTTCTTTTTTCCGGTAGAACAAGTGTATCAGGTATTTTGTCTTTAATGTAACTAATTTCCTATTTAAGCTGATTTGGTTTTAATATATTAGTGTTTAATTTTCCATGATTGACGTCAATGAGCAAGCTGATTACTCCAGCTTAGACCTTTTCACACTCATCAATCAATGAGTTTGACTGTTTTGTTATCATAAAGAACTTTATTGATTCTTTATATACAAAAAAAACTTTCTTTAAGAAGTTCGGTCATATTGTCGACTCGTATATTCATACTGTTTGTTTCAGAATGTTTTCTGTGGAATCAATTACTGAAGCCTGTTTTTGGACTCTTGGACTCCAATTAGAGGACATATTTTACTAGTAGGACGCGTTACCAATCCTTCTTGTACTCTTATCTTCGATTCTCTGACTTTAAAATCTGCGCCTTTATGAACTTCCTCCATTTTCCCAAAGTCGCTGGATGACAATTTTCGTATTTGATTAACACTTCTTTCTTCCATTGAATCCAAAATTCATTTTTAATCCTTTTAATTAATTTCCATCTGTCAAAACAGTTTATTTTCTCCTCATTTATAGACTCTATTGCTTCCAAATTAGGTCTACCAGTCAGAAAATGTCCCGGTGTTAATACCTCAATATCTTCTCCAATAGTGTATAATGGACGTGAATTTAACGCTCCTTCAATTTGATATATAAGAGTTTCAAACTATTCATAAGTTAAAGTCGTATCACCTATTGTTCTTATTAAGTGATATTTCACCGATTTAACTCACGCCTCTCAAATGCCGCCGAAATACGGTCCTGCCGGCGGGATAAAATGCCAACTAATTCCTTCGATTTCTAAAATTGGAGCTGCTTTTTCATTATCCTTAATAGCTTTTTGAAAATCTTCATATAATTTTCGTGCGGCACCCACAAAGTTTGTTTCATTGTCGGAGTAAATATTTACACATTTCCTCTTCTTGCTATGAATCTTTTTAAGGCTGCTAAAAATGCATCTGTTGTAAGATCACTTATAACTTCCAGATGTATAGCTTTGGTTGCCATACATACAAACACAGCAATGTAGCCTTTATATAATTTAATTCCTCTGTTTTAGCACATTTTATATGGTATGACCCTGCGTAATCTACTCCAGTATTTAGAAATGGGTAATCTGGTGTAATTCTATATTTTTGAAGGTCTTCCATTATCTGTTCTGCTGTCGTCTACCGATATACATTTATACATTCCTTTAAGGGGACCCGGTGGTCTAGAATTTTCGAAAAATCTTTTTTTTTTACATTTTCGGATAGACATGTGTTTCAAGAATACGTGTACAAAATTTGATGGCCATATCTTTTGAATTGCGGCAGATATACCATATAACAAATCGCGCGCTCGAACGATTTTCCACTTAATTTAAACTTTGAACGCGTTTTTCTCGAAACTACTTTTTTTGGTCTACTGAAGATAAAAAAAAAAAAAAACGGTTTCACCGATTCATCTGAAATTTTAACAGGTCATTCTAAAGAGTACTGACTCTCGCCGTGACTAGAAAAAATAATTTCGGTTGAGTATTTCTATTTTTTTTTATAATATTAAAAAACAAAATTGCAAAAAAAGAGTCGTTTTCAGACTCGTACTTTGAATTACGCGCCATTTTGTCAAATGTTTTTTTTTTTTAATTCTAGTCCCCGTTAACTATACTTATACTGATTAAAAAATCTGTCTTATTTTTTAATTTCTGATCAAAGGGAGAGATAAAACCTCCTTCAGCAGCCAGGTCCTTTTTTTTTGAGAGGGGAACTTCAGCGTCACTTTTGGAATTTAAAACAAGAAAGAAAAGTACAGTCGAGCACGCCCGACCGTATAATACTCTGCATACTGCATTTTAATCCCGATTAAATTCTTAAAATCGGTATCGAGATATTACAATGTGCAGTACTTCCATCAAAACACTGTGAAACAAAAACAATCTAAGCAAAATCAAACATCTGTTTGTATGCGAATACACATACGTTTGACATTATATATATGTATGTGTGTATTCGGCGCGGCAAGCGTCTGCCGACTGCGCTGCCGCCACACAAGCCGAGAAAACGTTTGATCACGCTTGTATGTTTCTGTCTCGCTTGCACTCAGTAGTGATATTGCGTTCAATTATCAATATTGTAACGCTTCCAGTTTTCTTGTTTATAGTCCGATTTTAATGCACCTTTCAGGAATAGTTTGATATAGTTAGCCTCCACTTAAATTGTACAATTTCTATGCTGTACTATATGAACAAACGCCTAAAAACGGAACGAAAGTTGGGAATTATTTTTATGTATTGTGGGAAAAAAGGGCGTGGCAGTCCAAAATTTTTAAATGCCAATGCATTAACGCTGTCGCTAGAAACCTCCATACCATAATTGGTGATCCTAGGTGCCATGGTTACTGAGATATTCGCCGAAAACAACGATTTTTTCCGAGGTGTGTCTAGTTTTTTGCTCATTGTGGGCGAATGGGGCGTGGCATCGAAAAAAAAAATTCTTGTATTGACTGACTAAATATGTGATCGATTGACACCAAGCTCGAACTTGTAGCTCTTACCATCTCTGAAATCTGTTTGTTCATACGGACAGACGGACAGACAGACGAACAGACGGACATGGCTATAACGACTCGGCTTGTGATGCTGATCAAGAATATATATACTTTATGGGGTCTGCCACGCCTCCTTCTGCCTGTTACATACTTTTGCACAAACCCAATATACTCTTGCAGAGAGTATAAAAAAAATTTTTTTTGATTGCCATCATTTTTGTATTGTTAATAAGTAATAAAATAAGCCTAAAAAAATTTAAAACTCTTAGTCATTTCTGTCATACCTAAAAAATTTTTGAAAATAGGCTACATTTTAGGCCGCTAGACCACCGGGTCCCCTTAACTGTTTTTTTTAACTGTTTCTAAGTTCAAATATCCAATAGCGTCTTTGTATATAAGTTCTCATCAGATTGAGTCCACCATGCAATGTTTCTCTATGCGCCTTTTTATACTCTCTGCAAGAGTATATTGGGTTTGTGCAAAGTATGTAACAGGCAGAAGGAGGCGTGGCAGACCCCATAAAGTATATATATTATTGATCAGCATCACAAGCCGAGTCGATATAGCCATGTCCGTCTGTCCGTCTGTCTGTCCTTATGAACAAACAGATTTCAGAGATGGTAAGAGCTACAAGTTCGAGCTTGGTGTCAATCGATCACATATTTTTATTTTGATGCCACGCCCCATTCGCCCACAATAAGCAAAAAACTAGACACACCTCGAAAAAAATAGTGGTTTTCGACGAATATCTCAGTAACCATGGCACCTAGGATCACTAATTATGGTATGGAGGTTTCTAGCGACAGCGTTAATGCATTGGCGTTAAAAAATTTTGGGCTGCCACTGCCTTTTTTCCCACAATACATAAAAATAATTCCCAACTTTCGTTCCGTTTTTGGGCGTTTGTTCATATAGTACAGCATAGAAATTGTACAATTTAAGTGGAGGCTAACTATATCAAACTATTCCTGAAAGGTGCATTAAAATCGGACTATAAACAAGAAAACTGGAAGCGTTACAATATTGATAATTGAACGCAATATCACTACTGAGTGCAAGCGAGACAGAAACATACAAGCGTGATCAAACGTTTTCTCGGCTTGTGTGGCGGCAGCGCAGTCGGCAGACGATTGCCGCGCCGAATACACACATACATATATATAATGTCAAACGTATGTGTATTCGCATACAAACAGATGTTTGATTTTGCTTAGATTGTTTTTGTTTCAATGTGTTTTAATGCAAGTACAACACATTGTAATATCTCGATACCGATTTTAATAATTTAATCGGGATTAAAATGCAGAGAGTATTATACGGTCAGGCGTGCTCGACTGTACTTTTCTTACTTGTTTTCACCTTTTTTTCTAGTCGTTCTAGACGATTTTGGACCTTATTTTGGAATCAGCACATTTTAAACTTAGATCTTCTTAATTTTCTCTGTGAAAACTCAACCGATTTTTAATTGGGATACCATTTATATTGACTCTACTTCAAAATAATTATGATTTGGACAATTTAAAATATTTTTCAACTTGATTTGTTTTTCCATTTTTAGGCGTTTCTAGTCGTATTTGACGATTTTGGACCTTTTTTTTGGAATCACCACATTTTAAGTTTTGATCTTGATTTTCTCTGTGAAAACTCAACCGATTTTTAAATGGTATACCATTTATATTGACTCTACTTCAAAATAATTATGATTTGGACAATTTAAAATTTTTTTCAACTTGTGTTTATTATTAAGTCCGTAAAGTGACTTTTTTTTTTAAATTAGAAGATGTTTTACCTGAAAACATGCATTTGAGTTCCTCAATCTTCCACCAACTCTGAGTAACCCATTTTCATCTTAAAATGGGCAGACTTTATTTCATTTACGGTTAAATATGCTGGGAATACTTTCTTGTTAACTTTCATATCAATAAATCTTAAAACATATGCAACTACTTTTTTCAGTTTCCCAATACAGGAAAACTTGTCTGTTAATTCCTGAATAATTTCAGAGTTATTATTAAAAATAGTTGTGCAAACTAATGAATTATTTTCAGAATTTTCTTCCTTTGGGCAATATTCAATTGACTTCGCAAGCCAATAAGGTCTAGTCCACCAAATGTCACAGTTTTTGAACTTATCGGCATCTATTCCGCAATATCTGCTGGGTTGTCCTCTGATTTAATGTGTCCCCATTCTACTTCTTTTAATTTTTAAATGTCATCTGCTCTACGACTAATAAATTTGTTTTTATTAGCTCCATTTTTTATCCAAGCAAGTGTAATCGTTGAGTCGCTCTATGCATAAAACTTTGTACTTATTCCTAATTCTTCTTTCACTCTTTCCATTAATTTTGCTTAAAGATGAGCTGCATATAATTCTAACTTAGGGATCGTTTTTCTATTCTTTTTTGGATTAACATTAATTTTACTAGTAATTATCATTACTGAACATCCGATTTTTGCATAAAATCTGCCGCGTATGCTTTTTCGGAGGCGTCTGCAAACCCATGTATTTGAGTCAATCTAAGAATTCTAAGATTTTCTTATATTATTAATTTTGCCATAAAAAATTCCCAGAACCCTGAATCGTCCATTGATAATTCTTTATCCCACTCTAGCTTCGCTAACCATAGTTTCTATATAAAAATTTTACTGACAATTGTTACAGGAGACAGTCAACCCAAAGGATCATAAATTTTAGCTAATATGGACAAAACTGTTCTTTTATTAATTTTGTTTATTTTTATACTCTCTGCAAGAGTATATTGGGTTTGTGCAAAAGTATGTAACAGGCAGAAGGAGGCGTGGCAGACCCCATAAAGTATATATATTATTGATCAGCATCACAAGCCGAGTCGATATAGCCATGTCCGTCTGTCCGTCTGTCCGTCTGTCTGTCCGTCTGTCCGTATGAACAAACAGATTTCAGAGATGGTAAGAGCTACAAGTTCGAGCTTGGTGTCAATCGATCACATATTTAGTCAGTCAATACAAGAATCTTTTTTTTTTCGATGCCACGCCCCATTCGCCCACAATGAGCAAAAAACTAGACACACCTCGGAAAAAATCGGTGTTTCCGGAGAATATTTCAGTAACTATGGCACCTAGGATCACCAATTTTGGTATGGAGGTTCCTAGCGACAGCGTTAATGCATTGGCATTTGAAATTTTGGACTGCCACGCCCCTTTTTCCCAAAATACATAAACAACTTTCGTTCCGTTTTTAGGCATTGGTTCATATAGTACAGCATTGTAATTGCATAATTCGAGTGGAGGCTAACTATTTCAAACTATTCCTGAAAGGTGCATTAAAATCGGACTATAAACAAGAAAACTATAAGCGTTACAACATTGATAATTGAACGCAATATCACTAATGAGTGCCAGCGAGACAGAAACGTTTTCGCTGCTTGTGTGGCGACAGCGCGGCCGGCAGTCGCTGGCCGAATACACACATACATACAAGTATAAACACATATAATGTCAAACGTATGTGTATTCGCATACAAACAGATGTTTGATTTTGCTTAGATTGTTTTTGTTTCAACGTGTTTTAAAGCAAGTACAATACATTGTAATATCTTGATACCGATTTTAATAATTTAACCGGGGAAAAAATGCATAGAGTATTATACGGTTGGGCGTGCTCGACTGTACTTTTCTTTCTTGTTTAACATTGAATATTAAATTTGAATTCATCTTTTACAGGTTCCCATTGTAACCCTATCGTTTTGACTGAATCATTTTCTTCAAAACTTAATATTTTATTCTCATTAGTACATCCTACGCTTGCTAATTCTAGCGAAATTAACTTTACAATTTTTTTTAGCCTCTTGTACTGTATTTGCGCCTGTCATAAGATCGTCCTTATAAAAATCATTTTAAATTATATCTCTAATGTTCTCATTGCTACATTTTTATAGCAATTTCTACTAAAGTTCTAATCGCCAAATATAGGGTTGATGCTGTAAGTAACTGTTGTAAGCTTGTAAATTCTTAATGTACCAGACGGACAGTCACCCCAGAACACGTTTAGATATTTTTGATCATCTTCATCAATCTTTATCTGTCTGTACGTTTTCTATATCAGAGGAGACTACAACTTCCCATTTACGTCATTTTAACATAATATCAAAAATATCTTTTTGGACTCTTGGTCCTGTCCACATTATATCATTTAGGCTTTTCCCATTTGTACTTTTTGATGAAACGTCAAAGGCAACTCTGAATTTTGTTGTTAAGCTACTATCCCTTAGTACTGCTTGATGAGGAAGATAATATTTCCCTGCTTCGCTTGATTCAACCATATGTCCTAACTCCATGTATTCTTTCATAAACTGAATATAATTTTCTTTCAGTTTATAATTTTTTTTGAAATTTTCTCTCTAAATTGTGAAAACGCGCTGAAGCTTGCGTTTTTTAATCTCCTAATTTTGTATTCTCCTTAAATGAAATTTTTATATTAAATCTACCATTGCTATCTTTTTTTGTCGTTGTTATGTAATTCTTTTCACAATTTTTTGCTTCTAAATCGTTATTATCCTCCTCTTTTAATTCCCAAAATCGATCCATGTCTTTAATCTCTATTGTTGTTGCTGTTATTAAAGAATTTCCCTTTGATTTGGTGCAGCCTGACAGAACCCAACCAAAATTTTTTTTTTGTCCCAGCAGTCCGTCTATTTTAATAATGCCACTTTTCATTATTTGTGCATATAGATCGGCTCCAATTATCATATCTACTCTGCCATTTATTTTAATTTATGTTTATTGTTTGTACTGGCAGAGCTTTCATCACTTTTGGTAAAAGTGTAAAAAAAACTGTATAAAAATGTTGTTTTTCAAAATTACAGGGTTTTAAACACAAGTTGACCTTGTTTTTAGACGTACTTGAGTTAGTTGTTGAATCTCCACTTATTTTCGTTAGCTTTTTCATTCTTAATAAGTTTAGAGTTTGAACAGCTTCTTCTGAAATAATAGTGCATTGGGATCCACTATCGATCTATGCTCTTTTAATCACCATTTTTAGTTTTCACTTTCACTATCGCAGTAGCAAATAGTGCTTGTTTTTCAGCAACACAAGTGTTCACTTTCTCGTTAAAAATGTGTAACTTTGTATTGTGTAATTTTGTGCAGATAGTACATAATGTTTCGCACGAGCATTTTTCCTTCCTAGTGAATTTTAAGTACTTAAGGTAGTAGTCTGGTAACTTATGCCTATTTTCATGACTTATTTGGAGGGTGGTTTTTTATAGAAAAATAAAAATGAATTATCTTGAATATTTTGAGTGTTTTTATTCACATATTGAAAATATAAAAAACAAAGTATTTGAAAAAATTTAATAGTTTACTACTATTATTATTCCCACTCGAAGTTGGAACCTTAAAAAAAAATGCACGTGGGTGGCCCGGGTGATTTTGGCTCTTGATGTTATCTTAAAATTAATATTCTTGATTATTCTTAATCTATAGACATGTCATTCTGGTCGGAACTACTGAAGTTAAATTTCAAGGGCAAATAATAAAATGGCGGACTTTGAAGAAAAAAGTCCTTTTATTTTAGCAAAGAAAGGGTTGTAAAATAAAAAGTTAGGTGTGAAAAAAATTTTCGTTAGTTCCGACGAGAACTATAAGTGTGTAGAACAGCCTGTTAAAATTTGAAAGCAATTGATTTAGTGGAAAAAAAGTTTGGACCCGGGCCGACCAGAAAAACAGTTTTTCGAGAAAAACGCGTTTAAAGTTGCCGGTCGACCTTGGTTGGACTCCGAGGCGCCCTAGGAAACTCGTTGTAACTCCCGAAATATTTCGAATTTCTGTCTGAAATTTTCACAGTATATTCTCAAGATATTGTACTTTCAAATTAAGCAAAAAAAAAATTTTTCAATTTTTTGAACCCAAGTTACCAGACTACTACCTTAAAGCATAACTGTACTTTTTTTACTGCGTCGATTCTCTCTACTGAACTCATGGCTTTGAAAGTGTAACAGTGTACCGCATGATGTCCAGGTTTCTTACTGTTCACGCCACAGGGTGAAGATTTTGAAGATTTTGAAGATTTTTAAAGCTAAAAATGAGTAGAGGGGTCAATTAGGTTTGTCAGAAGCGAAATGAGCGTAACAGGCAGAAGGAGGCGTAGCAGACCCCATAAAGTATATATATTCTTGATCAGCATCGAAAGGCGAATCGATATAGCCATATCCGTCTATCCGTCTGTCCATATAAAAACCTGGATCTTTAAAACTACAAAAGCTAGAGCAACCAAATTTGGAATAAAAGTCCGTTATTATGTCAGGCAGATCTAGTTTATTTCAAATTGTTGCCATGCCCCTTACCGCCCCCGCAATGAGCAAAAAACCAGACACACCTCGAAATAATGTATGTTTTAGGTTAATATCTCAGCAACTATGGCACTTAGGAACACCAATTCCGGTATGCAGGTTCCTACAGACAGCCTTAATGCAATGCCCATCAAAATTTTGAGTTGCCACGCACCTTTTTCTCATATGAGCTAAAAAACTTTTAAACTTCAAATCTGGATCTAAGGCATTTTGTCAAATAGTATAGTGTTTGTAATTAATTATTAGTTTAGATGAATATCATATCAAACTATCCTGAAAGTGGCGTTAAAATCCGTCCATTAACAAGAAAGTTACAACGTTAGAAAAATTATGTACCTTAGCTGAAATTTCGCCGCCTGTGTGACGTCAGCGCTGCTCGCAGACGCTGCGACGCTGCCGTGCCGACCAGTGCTAGGCACGCATACATACACATAATTTCAAACGAGTGTGTACTTGTATGTATAACATGTAAATGCGAATAAGCGGAAGATGCTTGAAAGTGGCGCGTGGTGCGAATGGTAGAGTTGCGGCGCGATGTGAGATCTTTGCCTGAGGGTCGTAGGTTGGAATGCTGACAATGAGAATTGTTAATTTAATTTTTTTTAAATATAAATTCAAAATGTACATATAAATTTTAATTTATAAAAATCGTTATAATTTCAAGTGACAACTAAACGCCCTTCCCTCCGTACTTCTTCCACGGCGTTTTGGAGTCGCAGCGGCTCTCCGGTTTCACGCTCGTCCACGTCCTCTCTTTCAAATCCGCGTAAGAGCGCTTCTCCTGCTCCGAAAGTCGTAGTGACCTCTCCTGAGTATCCCATACTCATTCGATCCGCCTCTCAACAACTCAGAGAACAAGCAAAAATGTCGCTATCCGACTTTATTGCCACATGCGATGCCTTGACACTCTTTGAGGCTCGCGAGACAGAGGCTCTAAGTGCAGAAGTTATACTTTTTTCCATAAAGATGCACTTGGAGCAGCTCAAGTCACTCCGGTCGAATTGCCGGTAAGGCAAAGCACGAATACTGCTACATGGTATACGTGCGATGCGGAACGTTGCTTGGAGAACGCGTTGAGCAAATGTCCGCTCAGAATGCTCCCGCTCCTGCTTAGGCTTCTGCTGTTCCCCATTCCCAAGGCCACAGACTACCTCCGTGTGAGGTTGAAATCGTCGAAGGCAAGAGCCTTGCATGGCCAACGTTCCGGTACTTGTTCTCCGCTATATACATTCGCAATCCGTGTCTGGCAGAAGTGGAAAAGCTTTACCACTTAAACTCCAAAACCCGCGGGGAAGCTAGAGCCATCGTCTCCAAGTCCCCTTTAACAAATGAGGGTTTCCAATCCGCGTGGAACAACCTCACGGCTCGGTAGGAACATGATCGGTTGTTGATCATGACGCAAGCCAAGCCGCTCCTCCAAATTCCCTCGGTCGCACACGAGTCCGGCAAGGCTTTGCGCGAGCTGCAGACGAACTTCCAAGGGTATTTGACAGCCTTGGAGCGATCTGGAGCGAGTACAGACAATTGGGATATTCTTCTCATAGCGATATGTACTAGTAAGCTGGCAAAGTCCACCATTCTGTTGTGGGAGCAATCCGTCCCGAATAAGGCCGCGGTGTCATCCTGGGACGATCTCAGCTGCTTCTTAACTGATCGCTATCGTGTGCTTGAAGCCACAGAGGATCATCGGGCGAGTCCAAGTGTGCAGGACGTCCAATATGGGGTGCGAAAGCCTGCCAGCACAGCTCGGGTACAAGCATTCCCAGTAAAGACCCAGCTTAAAGCTGCTTCTTGTAGGCTGTGTCAGAAGGAGAACCACCCCATCCGTGTGTGCCCGAGTTTTCGGGATATGGCCGTCCCGAAAATAGTCGAAGTGATCAAGCAACAGAGTCTGTGTTTGAATTGCTTCGCTCGAGGCCAACAAGTTCGGGACTGTTCCAGTGCCCATAATTGCCATATATGCAAGGAGAGGCATCACACATTGTTGCATTCCAGCAACCTACCTACAGCTATTTCATCCATGTCCCCACTTTATTCTCACTATCAAGATCGCATCGGTCCCAATCATCCGCCATTGAATGCTCACAGCTTTTTTGCGTCCACTCCAGGCCGAGGCCTCCTAGGCACCGCCATTGTTACCCTCCAACATCTCGGTGAGGAGTTTCATGTTCGTGCTCTGATCGATTCCGGTGCCGATTCGACCTTCTTGTCCGAGAGGGTCTTCAATCTCATCCAGCCGCCGTTCTGCCCAATCAACGGAGCGGTTTCCGGCATGGGTCAAAGTGACGGAGGTTTCGCCGAAAAGGCATGTCTGTTGAAGCTGTCCGCCCCTTGCGACAGTAGAAAACAAGTTGAAGCGTTAGCTTTAGTCGTTTCCAGACAGACAGGTGCGATTCCGGCGCATTCCTTCTCGGACGTGGTCCGCTATGAGTGCTAAGATTGCCCGCTGGCTGATCCGCACTACAATAAGCCTGCCCCAGTTGAAATGATGATTGGGATGGATCTCTTCCCTCATATCCTTAGGGAGAGAATTAAAAAGGACATTGGTGGCGATTTCGTCGGACTTGAAACCATTTTCGGGTGGGTGTTATGCGGGCCCATCCTCTCTAAATCCCAGGGGCCTCGCAAGGCTTTCTCGGCTCACACTGCAGTCGCGGCCAAGTCAAAACATGATGAGCTTCTCACTAAGTTTTGGGAGGTGGAAGATCTTCCACCCAAGCCGGAAAAGGAAGCAGATGTGATCTGTGAGCAGATTTTCCGAGAAACCACCAAGCGGAGGAAGGGTGGTCGCTATGTATTCGCCCTACCGTTTAAAGATTCGAACGGTGTCGACTTAGGCTACTCCAGACCCATCGCTTTAGCCCAATTCCTGAGGAATGAAGCGCGACTCATAAAGAATCCGTCTTTAAAAAGCCAGTATGATGAAGTGCTCCAGGAATACGCAAGATTGGGCCACATGATTCGGGTAACTCCACCCTCCGACTGCCATCATTTTTATCTTCCCCATCACGCTGTCTGTAAACCTGAAATCACCACAACCAAGGTTCGAGTCGTCTTCAACGCCTCAAGTCCTTCGACTAGAGGTATCAGCATGAATGACGTATTGTACACTGGGCCAACTCTCCAGGCCGACCTTACGCTGCAGATCCTTAAATGGCGATTTTTCCAATTCGTCTTTAACGCCGACATTACCCAAATGTATTGACAGATCCTGGTCGACTCCAAAAACACGCCATTCCAGCGCATCCTTCGTCGAGACAGCAGCGGTAGTGTTCAGGCCTATAAACTCCAAACGGTCACTTTCGGCGTTAACTGTGCACTCTTCTTAGCTATCTGAGTCCTTTTGCAGCTGACTCACGACGTGCAACACGTGTATCCTAAGGCAAGTGAAATCCTCTGTCACTACATGTATGTACATGACGTCCTTACCGGTGCCCACGCTATGAAGGATGCCCACGATGCCTCCAGTCCGCTGGATCTCCACTGAGAAAATGGACAGCGAACAAGAAGGAAGTACTTCCAAAGCGCTTCCAAAGGAGCATTTGTTGCATGAGGATTTCCTGGACTTAGAGGACGCTAGCACGGCTAAGACATTGGGTATCCGCTGTCAAGCCACCAGTGATTCGATTGAAGAGGCTACGCGCAGTCCTGGCCAACAGTTATTGTCCGAATTGCCTGGCCCATTAGCACTCCACGGGGGCATGTCGGAGCACTGAAGGATGCCGGCGGTGTGGGCAACCGCATCACAGCTTTCTCCACATGGCGGATCAACCCCCACGACGCCGGACGCCAACTCGACGACGGTCGCCAACAGGACGCAGCGACCAACCCAGAGCCAGCTCTCCAAGGCGGCAATCGGTTCATTCCGCCGATCGTCCGGCTGGCCCGATTGATAGTCAAGCCCCCACACTCACGTCGCTCGTACAATCCCGGACCACCACACTGATGCCGACCGCCGAAATCCGGAATGGCAACGGGTCGAAACCCTTCGACACCCGTGTGCTTCTGGATGCCTGCGCCCCGGAAAGCCGTATCAAAGGCTCATTCGCCAAGTCCCTCGGCCTGGCCGTGACGAGGGTTGGATCCGACCAAGCCTGCACGGCTGTCATCGAGTCCAGGTGTGATACAGCCTTCCGGAAGACCGAAGTGCTCAAGGTGGAGGACGATCTGCGAGTTTGCACACCTATCAGCGAGGTGTCGGAAGCGGTGCGCAGCAAGTTTGCGAACTTGGTGCTGGCCGACCGTTGTTTCTACCGCCCTGGCTCTATATCGGTTTTGCTGGGATCCGATCTCTATCCTGAGGTCATTCAACCGGGTTGTGTGCCTAGACACAACGGTATTCCCGCCGCTCAGAGCACCCTATTTGGTTGGGTGATTTCCGGCTCCTGCGGCATCTAGCCACCCCCATCCATAGTATGCCAAGTGTGGCAATTGCAACTTGTTGCAAGGGGGGCGGCATGTTCACGCCACAGGGTGAACAAGTTGAGTGTGGGGGTGGATTTCCACCTTAAGCGAAGACGGTCAGACTGAAGCGAGTGACTGGCATTACAGTGTTAATCGCCATTTACAACAGTCGCGAATTCCATCGTCATTGTTTTTGAAGATTTTTCTCTTTGTACTGATTTAACCCGCTCACCACTATACGCGTGTGCAATTAAATAAAAACATATTTTTAAAATCATTAAACACAGTATCGCGCGTTTTTATTGAACAACCACTTTCCCGCAGCAGCAGCAATAGCAGAAGATATTGGCACCCGCCAATTCAACTCTTGATCAGTGTCCGCTCTCCTACAAACAATTACAAATCGGGCAGTTTTCATTTCTATTTTGCTGAAAATTAGAATTCTTTTTTCATTGTTTTTTAATGAACTAATGGAACCATATCGCTGTTCCAAAAATTCCTTGACATCTGATAACTCTTGAATCTCTTTTGTCTTTCTAACGTAAGATTCGTATAGTTGTAATGTCACTTTATTAAAGTTACGCAAAATAATATGCGCAAAAATACTGTCTATTTCATTAGGCAGATTTGCTTTTAATTTTATGCAAAGTCTCATTGCTAGCAATAATAAAATTTTTTATTTGTTTTTCAGATTCAATATTTAATAAAGGTAAATCAATTAACCTGTTTTATTGATCTGAAATAACTTTCCTTTTATTTCCGAACCGTTTGGCTAACAGTTCCCACACGACATCATAATTATTCACTGAGCCAGTGAGTAAATGGGAGACCATGCTTCTGGCTTCACCTTTTAATACCGATTTTAAATAATTAAATTTCGCAGACGCACTTAGGTCCTATCTATCATGAATTATTTCCATAAATAATTCGAAAAATGAATCCCACTCTCTGGGTTCCCCATAAAAAGTGGTTACATTAATTTTTGGTAGAGCTGGAAGATCATCTGTCTTCACGGCTACCTTATTAATTATACTTAAATGCTCTAATATGTCAACCATATTGTTAGCATCAAACTCTAACTCTGCAACATCTTCATTGCATTGAATGTTTTGTTTTTAAAAGAAATTAATTTTTTCTCGGATTCTGTTGCAGAGAAAATTAATTTTATTCTTTTTAATGCTACTCCATTCCCGAGTAGCCTTTTTTAAACCATTTTCAGTTTTCTGAATATTAGTTTTAAGTTGCAATAAGTTTGCGTCCTACTTATCTGCAATCTTTCTATTTCAATCTATTTCCTATGTTTTCTGGAACATTCTCTGTTCCAGGATCAATAGTATTTTTCAAACATAAATATTGTTCACTTATTGTTTTAATTGTTTGTAATGTTTTCTCATATATCTTTTTATTGAAGTAGTCGTGATCGACGGCTCCAATTTTTAAAAGTATAGAGTTATTTTGATTGGCTGGAAAAATGTCCAGCTTACATTTCCTCTACTTCCTGTACTATAAGCGATTGCTTTTCCAGCAAACTAATTATTGCTTCTGACAACATTTTAAAATTATTTGTTTAACATAAGTTTCATGCACTTATCTTATGTTGTGACTTTGCTGTCGCTGCTGCTGCTGCTCCTGATGCTGACGTTGCTGCTGATGCTGCCGCTGATGCTGATACTCCTGCTGCTCCTGATGCTGACGCTGCTGTTGACGTTGCTGCTGATGTCAACGCTGTTAACGGTGCTGCCCAACGCTGTGTCACCGCTATCGCTGCTTATGCGGCGGACGCTGTTTTCGGCTATTGGGGTTGTAAATACTCTAGCCGATCAGATTTCCGATCTTGCTGCTTATTAGCTGCTTGAATCATTAATATTTTTCACTTGTAAGCCTCGGAAGCGCTTTTTTTTTTTTTTTTTTGCCCGTCGATTTACCTTTTTGAAAGCACAAAACACTTTTTTTGTTTTTATTTCCAAAAATGTTCGGTCTCTATTAATTTAGAGCGCTCGAGTTAAAGAAGAAATTTATTAATCCTTTTCGGATATTTATTATCTCAGCCTCACAAAGAGAACTAGTGCAATCAGTTTCGTTCTTCTTATCGCTTGTGGAGGATAGGAACAGACCAATTTATTTTGCAACCTTAAGTATTTCACTATAAGGTGCTGGTTTAAAATTTTGTGTTCTAACCACTGGGTGGGGAAACAAAATGCTCTAAGAACCAATGAATAAGTGGACATCAAGACTTGTATGGTTGAGCACAAAAATTGAACTGAGTTTATTTGTTAAAATCCTAGGCCATATATAGCTACAGATTACATTGGAGCAGAGCTCTCCTCTAAGATATTGTACCCCACCTGATCCATCTCTTTCGATACCTTCTCTTCTCTCTCAACAGAGATCGAAACTATTCACTGACGTACATAGACCCCAAGGACCCCGAGGAGCAAGCTCTACCCGTCGCCTGTAGGGCTGCTACTTGAATGGTGTACGTAAAGTCAGTAAATGCTGTGTCAATGTCTTCAATTGTAAGCAATGTAGTGTTATCTTGATTTTGACATGTTGACATAATCGTATATAATGACTGCCAGATAATAAAGATCTTATCATGTTCTGCAGAAATGCACCCTGGCCCACAATAATAATTAATGGTAAGTGATTGGAGCTCAGCTCCCACGATCCACAATATCGATAGCAGAGGATGATAAGCCACCAAAGATACCAAAGTCCAGCGCTTTTGGTAGACGCACCCTGTCATAAGGGAAGTATGTCAATCCTCCAGTAGAACAAACATTCAGTGCAGATAAAATGATCCTGAGTTTCAGAAATCAGCATAACGTCCACCTCTTCATCCTGCAACCACGCTGCGAGCTCTAATTGGTGGCAAATGAGCCCGTTCACATTCAGAACTCCTACAAGTCGAATTTTATTTCAATAGACTTAATGGAACTGTTTAACGATATACGCCAGTCAAGTTAATCATTTACCAAACCATAAAGATGTTCTAGACGTTTCTGCAATTTAATTATAGTTTCCGATTCCGATACTACTGACAAGTTCTGAATTGTTGTTGGAATTCGGCTCCAGCTTCACAAAGAAAAGGTTGAAGGGCTTCCCGTTTCTCTTATCCGAGACACCAGTGGAGGAGCGAACCTTATGCCGAAGAAGAGTAAAGGCTTCCACAAGGTCATATTTTTCTGTACCATGTACCAATAGACCTTTGACAACGCATTTAAAGCCTCGTTTGACTAGATTTGGCTTGCCATTCAGCCACTCAGAAATAGCTCTGTAACCATTGGAATTAGAACAATTGATTCTGACACTATTATTAAGTCCTTTTTGAATGAGGAAAATTCCGGGATCTGACCCACAATAATGGAAGTCGTTCAAAATTCCTTGGTTTGGGGTCGTTGGTTAACAGGATTTGGTTATTATCACATACATCATTCATAATGACATCATCATTTATAACAGAACATGGAGAATAAATCGGAGATTTCATAAGTGATTTAGATTTCTTCTGCTCAGGAACATAAGCCATAGTGGACGATGATCGCTGTGAAAAGCCAGACGAGAACGGGTTAGACCTAATAGGTATTTGATCATTGGAATAGTCCACATCCATATGACCAGACGATTTTTTTCGGTGACGTTCTAGAATTGAGTAAATTTGGCAAGCTATGAAAATTTGATTCATTATTAAAATTCAATGATGAGCTTCTCTTCCAAATTGCCTTACCCAGTACACGGACCGGTGAATTGTTACCACGTTTAATACCTTTATAGTAAAAAAAGGTGGCGAGACTGGCGCACCAGAACTGATGTTGGAAATTATATGGGAGCAATTTCTTGAAATTATTAGTGAGGATAATTTCACTAAAAATATAACTCGATTCTTCACTATTTTGAACATTAGACTCCGCGTTTCACGTTTCAAACACCCTTGCTCCATAACCATGAATTTATTCACTTAAGACGCCATGGGACTCCTCCGGAGCCCCACAAAGGGGAACCTGCAATGTCTAGAATGAAATGTATAATTTTTCGTGTATTAATGAAAATAACGACGCATAAAATTTCAACAGAAAAATATGCGACGATTAAAGATTCAATCACGATAAAACTTTTTGTGGATAATTTAGAAAAATAAAATTTCCAAAAATAATCACACAAATAAAATGAAACGTAAAATAGCATTTTAATTTTTTGGAAAAAAAATAGCGAAAATAATAAGTGTATTTTGTTTGTAGTCAATTTTTGCTTCATAAGACTCTAGATATTTTCTACCTAGTAGAATAACATAATTGAAAGTTTAAAAAGTTTTGTTTTATCAGATTGATGTATGAACTAGTGTCATTACGAAAAATTTTGCCCATTCATAGCTAATCTGATGAAGGGATTGGTTCTTATTGGTTCGAGGCTCCTTAATGAAAATTTTCGAATGTTTTCATCTCAGTGACTACAGGTATTTACTCTCCGTATTTTGTCTTTACGATTCGGCTTTGGCTATGAGTTTGATGATTCATTGGGTTTCGTGTTCTAGCTTGATCAAGGTTTTGTTTGAATTTTTTATGTAATGCTTGGATATTTTCTGCATTTTCTTTTGGTTTATAGCTTGGATTAGCATTGTTTAAATGGAATATGATAATAATTTGGATTATTTCACTTTACACGGTTGTCGTTGTTAGTATCATTTTGCGTTTTGTTGGATTTTGAATTTTCACTGTTCTGGTTAGTACGTTAATTTAAACCATTTTAATACAGTATTTCGCGTTGAGCTACTTGCATCAGATTTGAAACAGTTTTAATGTCATATCTACCTAAGGTCATGAATATTCTGTACGGTAATTTTCTAGTGATAACATCTTTGATTGTATTATTCATTGCATTGGCGTACAATGTTGTGTTTTGTGGCTGGATTTCTAAAATTAGTTTGTTTGAAATTACGAAACGAACTTCAACGAACTTACGGATACTATCCACAATACTAGCCTTAGTCTGTACATATTGCGCCTTCCGCGTAAGAAGTGCAGACTGTTGGTGGCATTCTCACGGGTCACTGCCTTGCAGCTGCGTACGCAATCAAGCTGGGCATCACCGACGATGCAAACTGCAGGAAATGCAAATTACCAAATACTGTTGGTCGAGCACCTCCTATGCCACTGCCCCGCCTTAGCCCGTACTAGGCTGAAGTGTCTAGGATCGACACTACTACACTCACTCAAGTATGCCTCCAAATTTTAACAACACGATAGTACGAAGTAGAGATACAAATCTAGACTATGTAACTTATGTTATCTTCTGAAGACGTTTAGCAAACCTCGGCTTTGAGCATTTCTTAATTGGACTTCAGACTTATGGAGCTATTGGCTCTTATGTAAATAAAGGGTACTCGATCTTGAAGAGATTGAGACTTAAGAGATTTTCGTCGGCCAAAATTTCTGCATATTCAGCAGTTTCAACCCCAATGATGGGAATAACGATTTTGGCAAATTGTTTATGATATTTGATAAGTTCGTGGGAAGCCAGAATTGTTATTGTCACCATTTGATTATGTTATAATGTTTAGTTTAATTTTGTGCGAAAGGAATGTATAACATATACATATAACATGATAAGTGTGATGTTCGGTATTATGTATGGGTACTTATGTCTTTGCATTTGACACTATACATATTCTCTATCACTATCAATAGCCGAGCCAATATTTTCATAACACCATGACTTAAAAACTTCGAAAGCAATCTTGACTAAATTTACACATTATGCGTACGGTCCCATTATAACATTTCCCAAATATAATCCGGATCGGCCGATCATAGTCTATAGCTCCCTTAGCACAAATCGATCGAAAACAGAACATTTGTATGAATACATGTAATATTAGTTGAGCGATTGAACCCCAACTTGCATATTTTGTGTATATTACTATTAAAACTATTTTCATTCAATTTGAATATGATAACTATAGCATATATGTATGTACATATCTCTCGTACAACACATCGTTAACAAATGGGAATTTTGTATGAAAACATGTTCTTTTCGTTGAGCTATCGTAACTAGGGGGCCTAAGGACATTCCGGGACGGTCGACAAAAGCGAATCATCTATGACTATTTTCTTTTCGAACATATATTCAACGCTCTTCTTTACACTTTCTTTATATGAAAAGTTCGCGTCATCTAGCTGCAGCCATTTAAAAATTTTAAAAATGCACTAGTTATTTTATTCACCAATTAGACTAAAAATTGCGATCTTGTTCTTTTGAGTTGAATTTTATAAAAATACCGATATTTGTATCGAGTAGAAAACCGGGACAATTTCGTGTCAGGTCGGGACACCGGGGCATTACCTTCAAAAGCGGGACATGTCCTGGAATTCTAGGACGGATGGCAGCCCTAGTGCAGACCTTTCCTTTAGGCTTATTACAGCAACCTGTGCAGGTGTTGATAAAGCAATGTTATCATGAGATGAATATGGCGAGGTAAACTTCATAAATATTTGTATGAAAAATAAATGTAAACAACTAAGAAAGTCTACAGTCGACGCACGAGCCGACGAACAATCCCCGTACTCACAGTACAACATTTTGTAAACGAACTTGTATTAGAACCAGTGTTGCCGATTTTAACGAGCAAAATAAGCTGAATTAGCAAAAAAAACAAGCCAAAATAAGCTAAATCCTAGAAAAAAATTGCTGAAAAACAAGAAGGTTTCTTTTAAAGGTTTTTATATATTCTTGATCAGCATCACAAGCCGAGTCGATATAGCCATGTCCGTCTGTCCGTATGAACAAACAGATTTCAGAGATGGTAAGAGCTACAAGTTCGAGCTTGGTGTCAATCGATCATATATTTAGTCAGTCAATACAAGAATCATTTTTTTTTTCGAAGCCACGCCACAATCTCCCCCAATGAGCAAAAAACTAGACACACACAGTGACAGCGTTAATGCATTGCCATTTGGAAATTTGGACTGCCACGCCCCTTTTTCCCACAATACATAAAAATAATTCTCAACTTTCGTTCCGTTTTTAGACATTTGTTCATATAGTACAGCATTGTAATTGTATAAATCGAGTGGCGGCTAACTATATCAAACTATTCCTGAAAGGTGCATTAAAATCGGACTATGTATAAACAAAACTAGAAGCGTTACAATATTGATAATTGAACGCAATATCACTAATGAGTGCAAGCGAGATAGAAATGTTTTCGCTGTGGCGGCAGCGCCGAATACACATATACATACATGTATGAACACATATATGTCAAACGTATGTGTATTCGCATACAAACAAACAGATGTACATATGTGTGATTATGCTTAGATTGTTTTTGTTTCAATGTGTTTTAATGCAAGTACTTGTAATATCTTGATATCGATTTTAATAATTTAACCGGGAAAAAATGCAGAGAGTATTATACGGTTAGGCGTGCTCGACTGTACTTTTCTTTCTTGTTTATATTATAAAAAACATATATTTTTAACAAGATTTTATATTTATGAAAAACATAAGGAAAACAAAAGAAATTTAAACTTCATACATTGATTTAGATTAAATCTGCTATTAGATTGTCTACAGACTGTTGGGTTCTTTATCTATAATATTTTCAGTTTCTATAGATTTGAAGAAGTTGGAGGTCAGCATTTTTTTTTTTTTTTTTAATTCAATTTTGTTCTTTTGGGCCAAAGCATTCTGGTTTGCTTCTCGTCAAATCAGTCAAGTCCTTTTTCAGCCATTCCTTGAATTCTGAGCTCTGTAGCCAGACGTCTCCAAATTTTATTTTTAATTTTCTTTAGTCAGATGGAAGTATTAGAGATGGAAGTATTGCAGAAATATTATATTTTAACAAGATAGTTAGAGATAAAAGTATTGCAGAAATTAGTGATGTATGACTTGAGGGGGGTTTCTGCTTTGTAGACCTAAATACGAGTAACGGGTATAAAAACGACTCTTTTTTTCAGAATTTTTTTGGCGAAACTATAATAGATAAAGAGTTGAAACTTTTTGTATCTAGTTAATCATAGCTTGTTCTTTATTTTAAAAATATTTTTTAATCACAAAACCAAAAAAGGAAGGGGACGTTCCAAAATGGCGGCGCATCGGTCATGGTATGTCCCGCTGATGGAAGTCCTCCAGTCCTGTAGGATAAACTTAAGCAGATAAACTACACATTTTATCAATCTGTAAACTTACGCGCATAATTTAGACCTCTGCTTTATAAAAAACTTGAAAAATATAAAAATTATTAACATTTGAACATAAAAGTCAAATTTTTGAAATTTTTCGACTTAGTAATTATTTTTTTAGACCACAATTTTTAATATTTTTTGATGATCAAAGTCTAAATTATGCACACACTATCTGTGATCATGTGTAAAAAGTTTCATGGCGATTGCTTGATTTTTGTGCCAGTTATCACTTCCATCAGGTCGAAAAACACTGTTCGAGAAAAAAGCGTGCAAAGTTTAAATAAAGAAGAAAATCGTTCGAGCGCGCTCTTTCTTATAGGGTATATCTTCCGCAATTCAAAAGATATGGTCATAAAATGTACACGTATTCTTGAAACACAAATCTATCCGAAAATGAAAAAAAAAAATTCGATTTTTTGAAACCAACAAAGCAGAAACCTCCCTTAAATAGTTCCCAGACTGTTTGTCAATAAAGCGGTATTTGAGTAACTTTATTATGAAAACTAAAGTGAAATATGAAATAAGATAAAAATTGGCTGTTTCGACTCTTAAAAAAGCCAGATTTTCCGCTATCCGCAATTTCCGAATTTTATCCGCAATCGCTCTTAAAAATAAGCCAGATCTGGCCGAAAATTAGCCGAAGCGGCAACACTGATTACAACACGTTGAATCTAAAATACACCCAGCGACAAAAAAAGCCGCACTTTAAGATGATCGAAACTTTTGCATTCTCTAGCTCGGGGTCCCCCCAATTCTATTCGACTAATTTTGAATTTCGTGAACCCCGGCGAATGTTTTCTTTAGTTTTAATATAATTTGCTTAAGTGTTATTTTGAAGAGCTTTTAGCTAGGAAAGGTTGAAAAAATGCGAAAACGAAATCAGATGAATATTTCTGAAAAAAGCAATTTATTGCATTGGCTGAGCATAACCATTCAATTCGTCAAATAGCGAAGGAAGTTGGGTTTAATGAAAGTTAAGTGCGATGTTTTGTGAAAAAATTTCGTGAGACGGAGAAAGTAGAAAGGTAGAAAGGATCGGGAAGAAAAAAATGCACAAGCGATCGGAAAAATCGTATTATTTTAAGAGCGAGCCTACAAAATCGCTTCAAAAATGCTGTGGAAATTGCATTTGAAGTGCAGCAACAATTTTCCACAAAAATTTCGTCCCGGGCAGTGCAACGAAGGCTCAAAAAGATGGGTTTAATGGCAAGGAAACCAGACAAAAAACCGCTTTTCAACAAGAGAATGTAGAGATGTCTATTAAATAGGGCCATTGATAAGAAAAATTGTGGTTACTCCGAATGTACAATCTAATCATAATCAAACAAAAATCTGGTTGTCTGTATGCACATACATATATGTATATATATGCACATATATGTGTGTGCATGTATGTATTTCATTGGTCGGCGCGGCCAGCGTGTGGTCAGCGCAGCCGCCACACAAGCATAGAAAATGTCAAACATGTGCTAATGTTTCTGTCTCCATTGCTCCCATGCATTGATATTGCGTTCAATTATTAATATTGTAACGCTTTTAGTTTTCTTGCTTATAGTCCGATTTAAGTGCACAATCGCTGCCTTAAAAACGGTATTGAAGTTTTAAAATTATTTTATTTCTTGTGGCAAAAAGAGTTATTGCATTATCGCTGTCGCTAGGAACTTCTGTACCAAATTTGGTGTTTCTAATTGCCATAGTTACTGAGATATTCGCTGAAAACACCGATTTTTTCCGAGGTGTGTCTAGTTTTCTGCTTATTGTAAGTAAATGGGGCGTGGCATAGAAAAAAAAAATTTATGTACTGACTGACAGCTCGAAACGTGTCGAAATATCGAGTCAAACGATTGCTAAAACATGTACATATTCGAGAAAAACATGATTATCTGAAATGCGACAGAAATAAATGTTTTAAGGTTCTATTTTCTTAAATTCTACTCAGATCGGCTCGAAATTTTATGAAGAAAAGGTAAACACATTCTATTTTTTTAAGAGCAAAAAACTCTATAGCCCACTTAACCCCTTAAAATAGAACTGTACTAAAAAGTAGAACAGAAGCGATATTTGTGTATATTTCTGTCTCGTTTTCACACATATCTTAACAAGGATATAATAACTTAAAGAGTAACTTTATGTACAAGAGAATATGGTAATTATTGGAATGAATGTAACATTGAGAAGGAGGCGTTTCAGGCCGCATAGGGTATATAAGTATATTCTTGTTTAGCACAATAGCCGAGTCGATATAGCCATGTCCGTGTGTATGAACAAAAGGATCTCAGAGACTACAAGAGCTAGAAAGGTAAAAGAGGTCGCAAATGAAAGATAAAGTAGGCAAGCAATACAAGTTTTCTTTTGTTTTTTGACAAGCCAACTTTAGGGCGGTCTTTTTTTAAGAAAAAGTAAATGAACTGGTTAAAATTGCATGTTTTATTACAGAAAACTTTTTGTTATCTATGTTATCTAAACCATATTTACACGGGTAGCACATATCCACAAAGTACATGTACTGGCCAAGTTTCCACATCGGACTACTATGTCGTATTCCCATAGGACCGATCGGTCAAAAATACCGAAATATGAAGGAAATTGAAAAATTTGTGTGTTAACAAAGATATATTAATCAAACTCACACCTGCACACATTCGATATAATATATATGTGGATACTGAACAAGTTTCATCAAAATCAGACTATTATATTGTATAGATGCCATTGGAACAAATGGTCGAAAATATGAGCTAGCATATTTGTATGAAAATGTTTTTTGATTGCCAAGTTGTCTTATTTATATTCTAAACGATTTCACTAAACTAATATTATAAACATACCTCATTATTAATAACATATTAAAACTGAGAAACGGGTATCCTAAAGTCGCGAGGCGCCTACTGCATTTTTTCTTGTAATATTTGTACACATGTTTATCTTTTCATTTATTCCAGAATCCGACATAATTGATTGGACGGGCTTGGCCAGTTTTAGTGCCAATATTTTTTGCCCGTATCATCATACGCATCACACCCACACTCACTCGCACTCCCAAAGCCATACATCACTTCACCACCATGGTCACCACATGCAGGTGGCATTTTCACTGCCGCCCCCAGCGTTTGTCTGCAGCAGCAGTGTCAGGCTGCAAATCAGTACAGTAACTCCATGGAGGCCTTTGATATAGCAGCACTAGATACAGGAAATTATCATGTATCAAAGATGCTTCCGATTGTGCATGGACTATCTACGGATCCATATTAAATGGATAACTCTGTTGGATACGGAAGTTCTGCTCCTAAGATGGACCTAGAATCGATGAGCTGTGGAACGACCCCACCATCATATAATAATACTGTGGCCTGCTCAAACGGATTTAGTAACTTTCAATATAGTAGCTGTTCTGCATCTGCTGATGGAGGCGTTAAGTTTTTTGTATTATACATATATTGTAGATTTCAGAAAGAGTTATATGCTGACGGTACAAGCATAAAAAAAGTTTGACAATATCTCCAAATGATTTTTTTTTTATTTTTGGCTAAGAGTATTCCGATAAATAAATCTTCTCAATATACTTATAAAGCTCCATTTTCTTATTGATGAAATAAGTACAGCACATACATATTATATTGAAATTGAAAATACATCTTATGAGTGTTTCACAATAAGAGAGTCCTTGAATCACGCCAAGAATTACAGAATTGAAACATGTAAGAAAGGCTTCAGTCAGGCACTCCGATTATAAAAGACCACGTTTTATACTCTCTGCAAGACAGTGATGCGGATTTGGTCTTTTTTCGGACAGATTTGTCCAGTTTTTAAGTGCTTAGTCCGGAAGATATATCAAACATCCCGTATCCGGAAATATGTCTGTCGTTGATGGAGGAAGTTGCTTGGAACCCTCGTTCCACTCATGCGCGATATTTGATAATAGAATGAGGATTTTATTCTGTTGAAAAATAGTTCAAAGCATGTTCTTGTTTTACAATTTCCAATACAAGCCCTTAAATATACTCAAGTGTGGCCATCGCGTTGGGAAACATATTTCCAAATTCTAAATCGAAATATTAACAGTCACTATCGACACTTATTATAAATTTATTACTAATCGCTATCGGCCCGTTTCGCGACATCCCCTCCCCCGTGGAGGATCTCCAGTGCGCATCGGTTTGGTGCTCCGGCACCATTTCTTTCGGCGTACAAGCGTAGGTAAATACTCACAGTCCTATCTCTTCCAGAATCGATAGCGCAACAGGCGCGCTATGCGTCACTGCTCTCAATTCCGGGTACGTCTGGCAGATTGGCCGTTCCATTTAGCAAGTCGTTCGGTGTCAGAGACGCTTCTTGGTCTATAGATATTATATATGTAGTACTGGGCAGCGCTGGCAAAGAAAATTTTTTATGACAACGGTGCAGAGCTCGTGAGAGATCGTGCGTCAGCTCCAAATATATCGCTCTTGTTGTCAGGCACGTAAATAAGGCGACCAACCGCTTCTCTGTACGTCATCCAATCCGATTCGAGCAATGGTCTAAAATAATCTAGTCTAGTATATTTGAATGGCCACCCATTGGCCTCTAGTCGATCCTCTGGCAGTACTCCCCCTGTACTGAAGGCGCTGGTTGTGCCCGTTTAAACTTGCATGAAGCGTATGCGTACACAATCTTCTGCTGCAATCTACGTAGATTCGTCACCCAGAACTTGACTCGAATTTCACTTATGGTGGCATCCAGATTTTGATGTTTCATTTTAACATGAAAGTGTGCCGCCATTAGCTCAGTCAGTGGATGCCGATGTGACAATATAATCGGGCGCCTAGCGTCGTATGGCATGCATAGAGCAGCATACACTCTTTCGTAGGCACTGAGAATTCCGCTTCATCCAGATAAGGTGCTAGGCCTGTATGTCGCTACGTCCAGCAAATATTTCCTTTTATACGCTGCTCGGATTTCATCGGAAAATTTTTCACACTAGGACCGCCGTAGTAACAAGTTCTCCGCGTACTCACATTCTGCTGCTGTTAGGCCATAGCGTTCGAGTTTATCCCATTGGCCACGACATCGTCTTACGAATCGTTGTACCCAGGCGATGTAGCTCGAGAATCTCTGAAATGAAATAAAAAAATGGCTAGCAGCGATCAGCGCAAACTCACTTGGCATCTTTTCTTCGTCGTCGCAGGTATCAACACGTATTGTTGTTTATCGAGATGTTTGGCTAAAATCAACTTTTGATTGTGCCCTTGTTGCGTCGTCGGCAACGTTGTCGGCAATTGGCACCCATCGCCATTGTGAAACTTCCGTGGACTGCAGGTTCTCTTATACTCGGTTGCCGACGAACTGCTTATATCGGCGATGAGTGCTGCCTATCAAGTGAAGCACTGTCTTAGAGTCCGTCCAGTTTTGGCATTGACATGGTTCTCATGGATGCGCATTTTGTTTTACCACATATAAAACGTTCTTGTACTTCGCTGTCGGTTGTAACCCTCCAATAGGCCACTGACTTGCATCTATGAATACATGTAGTTGCGTATCCATTATTACTCCAGGCCCGTAGTAGAAACGTGGACATCTAAATTTTTCCACTTTAATGTTTTGTCCTACTTGACTTAACGTCGCCAAATCCCTCTCAGCAGCAGTTTGGCGGTAATCATAAGGCAGCTCAATAGTCCTAAGGGATCAAACGTGGACATTATTATATATATGGACGTTAATGTACTAACGGGACAGTACATTCAAGTGGCCCAGCAACACCAAGCAACGTGCTTGTTAGCGCGCGGAACCCTGCAAATAATGCAGCCACCTCCCGCCCAACCGACCGAGGGGCACACCACATAACGTACGGCTAGCGATAAACGCGAATCGAATTTATTAGTTAGAACATAAAATATAAAATAACTAAAAACGAAATACAATGCATCTTAAATTATTAGGCTAAGTTAATTAAGATCTAGACAGGTGGCAGAGAAGAGAAGTTCTAATAAAGGGGGTCGAAGTAGAACTAGCTACAAATCGAGAAAGGATTATGGATAGCAAAGTTGGTAGAACAAGGTTGAAGAGAGAGCGGAAGAAAGTTTATAGTTGGCCTAATCGGAACAGCAAAACTAATCTGGCTGAGCAATTCTGAAGAATCAATTTCACCATTGATAGTTTGTGTAAAAAAATTACACCGTTAGCTTGCAATTTTCTCTCAAAGCCCTTCAGTGCGAATGATGTAAATTCTACCAGATTAGTGGTAGTGAATCTATATTTCACAAACCCAAGCTGGCAGGGTGAAATCATGGATCTACAGAAATTTTGCAGTTGAGAAGTTATTAATTTCTCGAAAGCCTTGGGAATAGCATACAACTTGGAAATACCCCTATAGTTGCAAACATCGGATTTATTTCCTTTTTTGTGCAGAGGAATAATGTAAGATGATTTCCCAAATTCAGGAAAGCATCATGTTTCAACGGATAGTTTATACAAGGCTTTAAAAGGCCGTCTGCACAGTTTTTAAGCACACAGGCAGGGACTCTGTCTGGACCAGGTGAAAAAACAGATTTAGTAGCCTTTAAATTACATAAGAGAGAGCTTTCGGTGATGACTGGTGTAAAATTTAAATTGAAGGAATTTAAATGATAAAGATAGGGTGAGTCACAGTTATACTCGTGCTTACTGTAAGTTGTTTGAAAAAAATTGGCAAATAAGTCGGCGATAGTCTTATCCGAATTAGCAGATTCTCTTTCAAAGAACACACTAGATGGAAGCGTTGATGATTTACGCTTCCAATTAACGAAGTTATAAAACCTTCTCGGATTCCCTTTGAACTGTTGCGAACAGTCAGTATGGTATTCCTTATAACGACGGTCATTCAAAACATAGAAATCAGATCGAGCAATCAGATATCGCGAGAGATAAAAGGATCGCGAGAGATACAAGGCTCAGGTGTTCTCTTTTAGTCGGAGCCCGTTTGTCATCCAATGCGCTTTAAACTTTAACTCATCTGTGTCGGGCTGCCAGTATCTTTTCCTCAGCGTCACACCTCTGCGGTTCCCTTTTGGCCCAAGGCGTCGATCCCTTGTGGTAAGCTGGAAGAAAATTTGCACAATTCGAACCCAGCGTTCGCATTACCCATCTTGACACGGAGATGGCTTCCACTTCCATAGGGAAGCTATCCACGTAATCGTCTACTTATTGGTAGTCGATGATGGCTTTAATTGCTCGTGCGTCCGTAGTTCGATACTGTAGCGCGTTAAGGCGCAAATTTCCCGGCTTGTTTGGATTCATAACTCTAAAGTGTGGCAGGTACCATCTTTTGTCGACGTTGCCCATGTCGACTTCGTGGCGTTCCAACCGCCTGGCGAACTTTTTACTCTCATAGTCGTTCATAATCCCCTTAGGCTTAGGCTTGTGCGAATTGTACATCACGTTTCATCTTCTTCCCAATATTGATAAGACTTTTATGCTCCATGCAATAGCTGGGCGGTAGCACAATGTTATCATATTTCCATAGCAGCGTGGTTTGGTAGCGTTGCCCGACTCTCACTGTAGTGCGGATGCGACGGGCGGCGAAAGCTTCACTCCAAAGCTCTCTATCTCGAAGTGAAATTGCTAGGTGGCAGAACATCGGCGTTGCTATCTTGAAACGTGTGCTGGAGGGTCTAAATACAACTTATCCAAGTTTGGTTTCTGCTGCGTATGTTCCTCGTTCTGTGACTTGTCTGGTCTTCATTGGTATCCCCAGTGGGCGTGATCCTGTCCAATAAGAAGCTTTGGTACTGCTTTGCTGTACGGCTTCATCGGTAGGTTCATGAGCTCCATGGTTCCTTGAATATCTCTTCGTTGCAGGCTATGCATCGCCAAACTCAAGTTATAAATCATATTCACATTCTTTAATGCATATTGTTGGTCTTTTCCAGCTCCACTTACTTGCAGGTTGACCATGGTAGCTGGCTCTTGAGCAGATTTACCCCCAAACCAATTGATGTTAAGTTGTCGAATAGTAGCCGCATTTCACAACTCAGGTTCCTCTCAGGCGCCGTTTCAATGGCCCTTGGTGGCGTCTCTCGGCTGGTGATTCTACGTGAATCCGATGAACTTCTTCATCTTTCATCTGTATCTGCCTGGCTTTCGGTGGGGATCTTCTAGATGAATTTCGTTTAGCAGGCGGTGATGCCTTCCGTGGCATCCATTCTCTCCGGAGTTCTTGTCTCCAAGGCACGATCCATCCATGTGACCGCCTCGCAAACACGAGAAACATAACCGGTGCTCCTTCATATACCTCCACCTCGCCGGTGGGGAAGCTCGTTTGAAATCTTTACGGCATATGACTCCATGCTGTCCACTGTCCTGTTTGTCGGCGCTTACATGTAGCACTTGATGTTTGGGTTCTTTTACCTCGACGACAGATATTGTGAAAATGACATTGGCGAGTTCATTCAGCCACCTACTGAAATTACCGATCGTCTGGTAAGTATTCAGTGTTACGCAGAATCTGGTCCACTCTACTCTTCTGGTTGTTGGCTGTTTGGTGACCAGTTCCTCGATAAAAGTGGGATTTTCTAGGTGCTGTTCGCCATTCGAGATCGATTGTAGGTATGCGGTGAAATTGCTCACGCATGTAGCATACGGTATAATACGTGTCAACTGGTTGTACTTCACGAGCGCTTTGAAGTTGGCTCCGAAGGGGTTGCTCCGGTCGTCCATATCTAAAGCGTAGTTGATCAATCACCGCATTTACGGTCCTTGGATGGATGCGCAACGATTCTACAGTGTCTCTGGCTTCTCCTTTCAAGGCCTTTTTCAATCTTATTTTCTTCTCCAAATCTATGCAGCCATATGCTGCCGTAGTTTCCGTATAGGCATGGAAAAATATGGCCCAGTCTTCGGGCTTGCCTCCAGTTTCTGGAAGATCCGGCAGTTTACGTGTCGTTCTCATCATCGGCAGAGTGGCTCCGCAAACAATCGTGGATGGCGTCGGTGCTGTCAAGGTCTCCCTCGGGCTCATGTGTGAAGGCGCGCACCCTCCTTATGCTAGCTCCACGCAGTTTGGTCTTGAATGACTCATAGTTACATTACAGCTCGATGACGCTTCTGCCATTTCATTTGTGTTTGAGATGATGCACGCAAACTCCAATTCATTTGTGTTATTTATTTTGTAGCAGTGCATTGCTGACCGATGGCAACTGTACATTTTTGCTTACTGCTGTTGCTATGCTTCTTTGCAACGCTTGATTCTCGATGGCGGCAGCGTGCTAGTTGCATTTGTTGCGCCATTGTGGCAACTGCTGTGGTGGTCGTCTGTTCCGTATCATGTAGTCCAGGACATCTGCTGGGTGAGTGTTGGGTTGGCATTCTCAACTTGTCCCAGGAATCTGACAACTCTCTAGCTGGGTGGCTACTTTAGCTTGTGTTGTTAAGTAATCGCTACTAACACGTGCATCCTACAGTTTCAACCGGTGCACCACGCTTAATCTCCAGAGCAAATTGTTCTTGCATACTTTAAGTTCACAGTAGCGGCAAATAAGCGAAACGCGGTTTGTGGTCTGCGAATACGAGAAAGTAGGCTCTAACCTCACAATGACGGCGAATGAACGAAACGCTGCATCAAGGTATCCAGATAAATAACAAATGCTTTCAATCTCACAATAAAGGCGCATAAGCGAAATGCCGCATCGTGGTATGCGAATAAAACGCTTGTCGTTGACGGTGGGAAGTTTCTTGGAACCCTCGTTCCACTCATACTCGATAATTGATTATATAACAATTTGTTCTTAATTTATGACTAAGGTCTAACCGCAGTGACTGCTTTACATCCCACGCGTTTCACAGAAAGCTTACAATTTTCAATACAGGCGCTTAAAAATACTCAAGTGTGACCAACGCGTTGGAAAGCATATTTCCAAATTCGAAATCGAAACCTTGATAGTCACTATCGATACTTATTATAAATTCATTACTAATCGTTATTGGTTATTTTTTTTGAATGCCAATCGTGTTAATATTTTCCCAGTTGAGTGGTTGTTTTCCCAGCTAAACAGAATTCTATTAATTGACATGGCAGAAATAAGCATAAAATATACTAAATTGTTGTACCAATATTTGGTTAATAGCAGTGCCAAATTGAGTTAAACAGTGATAAATTTTATTGTGAAAATATTGCCGAAAAAGGCTTACAAACAAAAATGTCATGATTGCTGGCTACAGAAGCCAGATTTTAAGCAGTGGATAACCCGCGACGAAGCTGACACTAATAAGGCGTAATGCAGATACAGCATAAATTGCAAAATTGACCATATTCATATTTTTGTTTTGTTTCCTGTCCCTTTTTAGACCCCGTACTCTAAAAAAGAGTAGAGGGGTCTATTAGGTTTGTCAGAAGCGAAATGTGCGTAACAGGCAGAAGGAGGCGTGGCCGACCCCATAAAGTATATATATTCTTGATCAGCATCAACAGCCGAGTCGATATAGCAATGTCCGTCTGTCCATCTGTCCGTCTGTCCGTCCGTCCGTATGAACACCTGGATCTTTTAAACTACAAAAGCTAGAGCCACCAAATTTATAATGAAAGTCCGTTATTATCTTACGCAGGTTAAGTTTATTTCAAATTTTTGCCACGCCCCTTACCGCCCCCGCAATGAGCAAAAAACCAGACACACCTCGAAAAAAAATGTAGTTTTAGGCCAATAACTCAGTAACTATGGCACTTAGGAACACCATTTCTGGTTGCTAGAGTTGCTAGAGACAGCCTTAATGCAATGCCACGCCCCCTTTTCTCATATAGGCTAAAAAACTTTCAAAATTTCAAGCTCAAAATTTGCAGGATTTAGGGCATTTAGTCAAATAGTACAGTGTTGTAATTAATTAAATTAAAATTAGGAATATCATATCAAACTATATTCCAAGCGGCGTTAAAATCCGTCAATTAACAAAAAAGTTATCACGTTAGAAAATTTATGTAATTTAGCTGCAATTTCGCTGCGTCGCTGCGACGCTGTGACGCTACCGTGCCGACCAGTGCTAGGCACGAATACATACATATGTGCATACACATGCTAATTTAATTTTTTTTTAAATATCAATTCAAAATATACATATAAATTTTAATTTTTAAATTTCGTTCTTATATTTTAATTCAAATTAAATACAAATGCGCATTATTATGGGAGTACGGGGTCTTTTACAGTCGGCTCGATCGACTGTAGCCTTTCTTACTTGTTTTTTTAAATTTCAACCTTTTTTTCCTTATTCTTGTTTCATCTGGGGCTGAGCAGAACCGCAGTATCGATAAGTGGTGTGGAAAAGGGGGACATGCTCTGTTTGTTCATACGGACAGACAGACAGACAGACGGACTTGGCTTGTAACGCTGATCAAGAATATATACTTGATGGAGTCTGTCACGCCTCCTTCTGACGGTAATAGTCTAATATATGGGCCTCATCGCCAAAATTAACGAAAAAAATCCTCCATGGACCGCGATATCTGCAACGAATGTCATTAAAAACTTTTGACGGTCTCTTATGGTTCTTTTTTAATCGCGGTTTAAAAGTTCTTGAAAATCCGAGTTTTTTAATCTAGTTCCTTGTGAAATTATATCATAACAATCTTTGAATCTAGTAAGCTTTTGAAAAAAATGCACTAACAATAATGCACTTTACAAAATTTGCGACAAATTTTTCATTCGTCTATCATTCGTAACAGAGTATTTACAACCACTCTGTTGAAGCCGAAGGTGTTAGAGATGTGCATTTTACCGAGGTTTGTGAAAAATGCGCGATTTTTATGAAAATAATTTTTGACTGCGGCGCATTTTTACCCCCTCGGCAAATCACGCGCATTAGGAGGATAAGAGTGTCCAGAGCAACAAATTTGCAAATATCTTCGATTGCAAATTTTGTTCCTTCACAAATTGTGTTTTCCTTTTTATTCTTTCATTGAAGTAAATATAACTTCGAGAATGCCTTACCTTGAAAAAAGTATTTTTACGTATACTTTCCTTAAAAGTACACTGCACTTTCTTTTTTTTTTTTTTTTTTTTGCTGTCGTCAGCTATGTATGCCCGGCATCGAAAATTTATTTTGTTTTATCAATCACAATTTTGCAAATATTTTTACATAGATCACATTCTTTTTTGGGTAAAATAACGCAATGTTTCTGCAGAAATTCTACAAGATCTGTTCCACTCAGACTTAAAATATTTGACAATTTTGGATTACAGCCCGCACAATACATTTTTTTATATCTATACTCTGTTACGAATGATAGACAAATGAAAAATTTGTCTGAAATTTTGTAAAGTGCATTCTTGTTGATGCATTTTTTTCAAAAGCCTACTAGATTCAAAGATTATTATTACATAATTTCAAAAGGAACTAGATTAAAAAACTCGGATTTTCAAGAACTTTTAATCCGCGATTAAAAAGAACCATAAGAGACCGCCATAAGTTTTTTGATGACATTCGTCTGCAGATATCGCGGTCCATGGAGGATTTTTTTTCGTTAATTTTGGCGATGACGCCCATATATTAGACTATTACCCTTCTGACTGCTACATACTTTTGCACAAACAATATACTCTTCCGAAGTATAAAAAAAGGAAATTTTTCAAGCAAGCCACTGTATTTGCCCAGAGTATCTAACGGTCAGGAAAGCCCAACTATACTCTCCGTATAAGTATTTCATTGTAATTTTTGTTACTTACCCAATAGTGAAAGCATTTTACAGGCGAGCCAGATTATAAAGCTCACCCCAACGGAAGCAGAGCAAACAAGTAAGCCGGAGGGTGACACGAATTTTTTAGACCCTAAGGAAGAAACATTTAATCAAAACACTTCCAAACATGTTTAAGACAATTTCTGACAAGGTATTGTTACTAACCATAGAAAAAACTCAAAATTTTTTGAAAGCAAACGCTTGCCTACTCATGGACCCCCAGCAGTGTTGCCGAATCAGCTATTTTGTAGCTAGAACTGGCTACTTCTTACGGCCGATTGCTACACAAATTTTAAAACAGCTATTAGCTACAAATCTAGCTATTTTCAAATATCACAATTAACTTAAATTAAAATGAGCTTGTAGCGGAATTAATTGCATATTTGTTAGTTTCAGGCCAAGCGTCACGCTTAAAGCAATAAAAAACAATAAGAAAGCACACAGTCTAGCGAGCTAACTGTACAAGAACCCGTACTTCTGTAGTGCTAATTTTACATACAAACTTAAAAAAAAACAAGTAGGAAAGGCTACAGTCGATCGAGCCGACTGTAAAAGACCCCGTACTCCCATGATAATGCGCATTTGTATTTAATTTGAATTAAAATTTTATGACGAAATTTAAAAATTAAAATTTATATGTATATTTTAAATTGATATTTAAAAAAAAATTAAATTAGCAATTCTCATTGCCAGCATTCGAACCCACGACCCTCAGGCAACGATTTCACATCGCGCCGTAACTCTACCATTCGCACCACGCGCTACTTTCAAGCATGTTCCGCTTATTCGCATTTACATGTTATACATACAAGTACACTCGTTGAAATTATGTGTATGCACATATGTATGTATGCGTGCCTAGCACTGGTCGGCACGGCGGCGTCGCAGCGACGCAGCGTCTGCGAGCAGCGCTGACGTCACACAGGCGGCGAAATTGCAGCTAAATTACATAAACTTTCTAACCTAATAACTTTTTTGTTAATTGACGGATTTTAACGCGGCTTGGAATATAGTTTGATATGGTATTCCTCTCTTCGAATAATTAATTATAAACACTGTACTATTTGACTAAATGCCCAAAATCCTGCAAATTTTGAGCTTGAAATTTTGAAAGTTTTTTAGCTTTTATAAGAAAAGGGGGCGTGGCAGGCCACAATTTTGAATGGCATTGCATTAAGGCTGTCTCTAGCAACTCTAGCAACCAGAAATGGTGTTCCTAAGTGCCATAGTTACTGAGTTATTGGCCTAAAACTACTTTTTTTTTTCGAGGTGTGTCTGGTTTTTTGCTCATTGCGGGGGCGGTAAGGGGCGTGGCAAAAATTTGAAATAAACTTAACCTGCGTAAGATAATAACGGACTTTCATTATAAATTTGGTGGCTCTAGCTTTTGTAGTTTAAAAGATCCAGGTGTTCATACGGACGGACGGACAGACGGACAGATGGACAGACGGACATTGCTATATCGACTCGGCTGTTGATGCTGATCAAGAATATATATACTTTATGTAATGTATGCCTGTTACGCACATTTCGCTTCTGACAAACCTAATAGACCCCTCTACTCTTTTTTAGAGTACGGGGTCTAAAAAAAGCAGCAGAGTGATTCATACTTAAAAATGCGTGTATTACATATAAATTTATATATTTACAATATATACAAATAATATTTAAATATAACTGTATTCAATAAAAATTTTACAAAGTAATTAACAACACAATTTCCGGCAGGGCATCTACGCTACTACATAGATGCATCACGCCGCGTTTAGAAGGTTAGATTTTATACCCTTGCAGAGGGTATATTTTTTTGTCACGAAGTTTGTAACGCATTGAAGGAGACGTTTCGATCTAGCCATGTCCGTCTGTCCGTCTGTTTCATGCGAAATAGTCTCTCAGTTTTAAAGCTATCTTAATGAAACTTGGTACAGATTTTTTTTTCTCTGCACACAGATCTTTTGTAAAAATCGGACAGATCGGACCCTTGTATCATATAGATCCCATAGGAACAATCGGTCGAAATGCATGCAAATGTATGAACATTTTCGTTGTCTATTGACCGATTTCAACCAAATTCACGCATTTCTAATCGTTCTTCGACCAAATTTCATCCAAATCGAACAACTATATCATATAGCTCCCATGGGTACAATCGGTGGAAATGTTCGGTGTCTATTTACCGATTTCAACGAAACTCACAGAGAATCAATTTCTAATAGTGTCCCATCTGTTGACCAACTTAAGGAATATAATATTTATATATAATATTATAATATTTATAATATTTATGAACTTAAGGATAATATTTACATTTATTGTTGTTGGTTGGGATAGGAGTTGAATGGGGTCTAAGTTTTGGAATACTTTATTCTAAGGTGTTTGTAGGGATTGACATTCTTTTAGGATATTTCGTAATGATCTTTCTGTATTATTGAAGAATTGACATGCAGAATTTAATGTTGGGTCGAGGTAGTGCTGGTGGGTTGATAATAATAAACCGTGTATTACATATCGGAATCGATTTTTGAATATGGCTGTATTTAACCCTTTCAGGCAACATTGTCTTTATGAGTAAAATAAATAATGTTACTTTATCAACACCTGTACTTATTATTTGAAAACATCTACCACTCAGGACAAATATTGCCTATAAACAACATTTCAGTAAGGACAAAATAGGACACATACGACCTAAATTAATTTCGGTTAATACGTGTAATATTTTTTTTCGTAATATGCTATTAAATTCGGTTCTGAAAGGGTTAATTAAAATACAAATTTAAGACTCCGTTTTCACAATAGTGCTCATTTTTAGACCCGGTACTCTAAAAAAGAGTAGAGAGGT
This sequence comes from Drosophila dunni, assembly GCA_018152125.1. Classification (NCBI taxonomy): domain Eukaryota; kingdom Metazoa; phylum Arthropoda; class Insecta; order Diptera; family Drosophilidae; genus Drosophila; species Drosophila dunni. The sequence goes on along the minus strand of JAECXC010002689.1, from coordinate 65,985 downwards.
CTATTAAGTTTGTCAGAAGCGAAATGTGCGTAACAGGCAGAAGGAGGCATGGCAGACCCCATAAAGTATATATATTCTCGATCAGCATCGAAAGACGAATCGGTATAGCCATGTCCGTCTGTCCGTATGAAAACCTGGATCTTTTAAACTACAAAAGCTAGAGCCACCAAATTTGGAATGAAAGTCCGTTATTATCTTACGCAGGTTAAGTTTATTTCAAATTTTTGCCACGCCCCTTACCGCCCCCGCAATGAGCAAAAAACCAGACACACCTCGAAAAAAAATGTAGTTTTAGGCCAATAACTCAGTAACTATGGCACTTAGGAACACCATTTCTGGTTGCTAGAGTTGCTAGAGACAGCCTTAATGCAATGCCACGCCCCCTTTTCTCATATAGGCTAAAAAACTTTCAAAATTTCAAGCTCAAAATTTGCAGGATTTAGGGCATTTAGTCAAATAGTACAGTGTTGTAATTAATTAAATTAAAATTAGGAATATCATATCAAACTATATTCCAAGCGGCGTTAAAATCCGTCAATTAACAAAAAAGTTATCACGTTAGAAAATTTATGTAATTTAGCTGCAATTTCGCTGCGTCGCTGCGACGCTGTGACGCTACCGTGCCGACCAGTGCTAGGCACGAATACATACATATGTGCATACACATGCTAATTTAATTTTTTTTTTAAATATCAATTCAAAATATACATATAAATTTTAATTTTTAAATTTCGTTCTTATATTTTAATTCAAATTAAATACAAATGCGCATTATTATGGGAGTACGGGGTCTTTTACAGTCGGCTCGATCGACTGTAGCCTTTCTTACTTGTTTTTTTAAATTTCAACCTTTTTTTCCTTATTCTTGTTTCATCTGGGGCTGAGCAGAACCGCAGTATCGATAAGTGGTGTGGAAAAGGGGGACATGCTCTGTTTGTTCATACGGACAGACAGACAGACAGACGGACTTGGCTTGTAACGCTGATCAAGAATATATACTTGATGGAGTCTGTCACGCCTCCTTCTGACGGTAATAGTCTAATATATGGGCCTCATCGCCAAAATTAACGAAAAAAATCCTCCATGGACCGCGATATCTGCAACGAATGTCATTAAAAACTTTTGACGGTCTCTTATGGTTCTTTTTTAATCGCGGTTTAAAAGTTCTTGAAAATCCGAGTTTTTTAATCTAGTTCCTTGTGAAATTATATCATAACAATCTTTGAATCTAGTAAGCTTTTGAAAAAAAATGCACTAACAATAATGCACTTTACAAAATTTGCGACAAATTTTTCATTCGTCTATCATTCGTAACAGAGTATTTACAACCACTCTGTTGAAGCCGAAGGTGTTAGAGATGTGCATTTTACCGAGGTTTGTGAAAAATGCGCGATTTTTATGAAAATAATTTTTGACTGCGGCGCATTTTTACCCCCTCGGCAAATCACGCGCATTAGGAGGATAAGAGTGTCCAGAGCAACAAATTTGCAAATATCTTCGATTGCAAATTTTGTTCCTTCACAAATTGTGTTTTCCTTTTTATTCTTTCATTGAAGTAAATATAACTTCGAGAATGCCTTACCTTGAAAAAAAGTATTTTTACGTATACTTTCCTTAAAAGTACACTGCACTTTCTTTTTTTTTTTTTTTTTTTGCTGTCGTCAGCTATGTATGCCCGGCATCGAAAATTTATTTTGTTTTATCAATCACAATTTTGCAAATATTTTTACATAGATCACATTCTTTTTTGGGTAAAATAACGCAATGTTTCTGCAGAAATTCTACAAGATCTGTTCCACTCAGACTTAAAATATTTGACAATTTTGGATTACAGCCCGCACAATACATTTTTTTATATCTATACTCTGTTACGAATGATAGACAAATGAAAAATTTGTCTGAAATTTTGTACAGTGCATTCTTGTTGATGCATTTTTTTCAAAAGCCTACTAGATTCAAAGATTATTATTACATAATTTCAAAAGGAACTAGATTAAAAAACTCGGATTTTCAAGAACTTTTAATCCGCGATTAAAAAGAACCATAAGAGACCGCCATAAGTTTTTGATGACATTCGTCTGCAGATATCGCGGTCCATGGAGGATTTTTTTTTCGTTAATTTTGGCGATGACGCCCATATATTAGACTATTACCCTTCTGACTGCTACATACTTTTGCACAAACAATATACTCTTCCGAAGTATAAAAAAAGGAAATTTTTCAAGCAAGCCACTGTATTTGCCCAGAGTATCTAACGGTCAGGAAAGCCCAACTATACTCTCCGTATAAGTATTTCATTGTAATTTTTGTTACTTACCCAATAGTGAAAGCATTTTACAGGCGAGCCAGATTATAAAGCTCACCCCAACGGAAGCAGAGCAAACAAGTAAGCCGGAGGGTGACACGAATTTTTTAGACCCTAAGGAAGAAACATTTAATCAAAACACTTCCAAACATGTTTAAGACAATTTCTGACAAGGTATTGTTACTAACCATAGAAAAACTCAAAATTTTTTGAAAGCAAACGCTTGCCTACTCATGGACCCCCCAGCAGTGTTGCCGAATCAGCTATTTTGTAGCTAGAACTGGCTACTTCTTACGGCCGATTGCTACACAAATTTTAAAACAGCTATTAGCTACAAATCTAGCTATTTTCAAATATCACAATTAACTTAAATTAAAATGAGCTTGTAGCGGAATTAATTGCATATTTGTTAGTTTCAGGCCAAGCGTCACGCTTAAAGCAATAAAAAACAATAAGAAAGCACACAGTCTAGCGAGCTAACTGTACAAGAACCCGTACTTCTGTAGTGCTAATTTTACATACAAACTTAAAAAAAAAACAAGTAGGAAAGGCTACAGTCGATCGAGCCGACTGTAAAAGACCCCGTACTCCCATGATAATGCGCATTTGTATTTAATTTGAATTAAAATTTTATGACGAAATTTAAAAATTAAAATTTATATGTATATTTTAAATTGATATTTAAAAAAAAATTAAATTAGCAATTCTCATTGCCAGCATTCGAACCCACGACCCTCAGGCAACGATTTCACATCGCGCCGTAACTCTACCATTCGCACCACGCGCTACTTTCAAGCATGTTCCGCTTATTCGCATTTACATGTTATACATACAAGTACACTCGTTGAAATTATGTGTATGCACATATGTATGTATGCGTGCCTAGCACTGGTCGGCACGGCGGCGTCGCAGCGACGCAGCGTCTGCGAGCAGCGCTGACGTCACACAGGCGGCGAAATTGCAGCTAAATTACATAAACTTTCTAACCTAATAACTTTTTTGTTAATTGACGGATTTTAACGCGGCTTGGAATATAGTTTGATATGGTATTCCTCTCTTCGAATAATTAATTATAAACACTGTACTATTTGACTAAATGCCCAAAATCCTGCAAATTTTGAGCTTGAAATTTTGAAAGTTTTTTAGCTTTTATAAGAAAAGGGGGGCGTGGCAGGCCACAATTTTGAATGGCATTGCATTAAGGCTGTCTCTAGCAACTCTAGCAACCAGAAATGGTGTTCCTAAGTGCCATAGTTACTGAGTTATTGGCCTAAAACTACTTTTTTTCGAGGTGTGTCTGGTTTTTTGCTCATTGCGGGGGCGGTAAGGGGCGTGGCAAAAATTTGAAATAAACTTAACCTGCGTAAGATAATAACGGACTTTCATTATAAATTTGGTGGCTCTAGCTTTTGTAGTTTAAAAGATCCAGGTGTTCATACGGACGGACGGACAGACGGACAGATGGACAGACGGACATTGCTATATCGACTCGGCTGTTGATGCTGATCAAGAATATATATACTTTATGTAATGTATGCCTGTTACGCACATTTCGCTTCTGACAAACCTAATAGACCCCTCTACTCTTTTTTAGAGTACGGGGTCTAAAAAAGCAGCAGAGTGATTCATACTTAAAAATGCGTGTATTACATATAAATTTATATATTTACAATATATACAAATAATATTTAAATATAACTGTATTCAATAAAAATTTTACAAAGTAATTAACAACACAATTTCCGGCAGGGCATCTACGCTACTACATAGATGCATCACGCCGCGTTTAGAAGGTTAGATTTTATACCCTTGCAGAGGGTATATTTTTTTTGTCACGAAGTTTGTAACGCATTGAAGGAGACGTTTCGATCTAGCCATGTCCGTCTGTCCGTCTGTTTCATGCGAAATAGTCTCTCAGTTTTAAAGCTATCTTAATGAAACTTGGTACAGATTTTTTTTTCTCTGCACACAGATCTTTTGTAAAAATCGGACAGATCGGACCCTTGTATCATATAGATCCCATAGGAACAATCGGTCGAAATGCATGCAAATGTATGAACATTTTCGTTGTCTATTGACCGATTTCAACCAAATTCACGCATTTCTAATCGTTCTTCGACCAAATTTCATCCAAATCGAACAACTATATCATATAGCTCCCATGGGTACAATCGGTGGAAATGTTCGGTGTCTATTTACCGATTTCAACGAAACTCACAGAGAATCAATTTCTAATAGTGTCCCATCTGTTGACCAACTTAAGGAATATAATATTTATATATAATATTATAATATTTATAATATTTATGAACTTAAGGATAATATTTACATTTATTGTTGTTGGTTGGGATAGGAGTTGAATGGGGTCTAAGTTTTGGAATACTTTATTCTAAGGTGTTTGTAGGGATTGACATTCTTTTAGGATATTTCGTAATGATCTTTCTGTATTATTGAAGAATTGACATGCAGAATTTAATGTTGGGTCGAGGTAGTGCTGGTGGGTTGATAATAATAAACCGTGTATTACATATCGGAATCGATTTTTGAATATGGCTGTATTTAACCCTTTCAGGCAACATTGTCTTTATGAGTAAAATAAATAATGTTACTTTATCAACACCTGTACTTATTATTTGAAAACATCTACCACTCAGGACAAATATTGCCTATAAACAACATTTCAGTAAGGACAAAATAGGACACATACGACCTAAATTAATTTCGGTTAATACGTGTAATATTTTTTTCGTAATATGCTATTAAATTCGGTTCTGAAAGGGTTAATTAAAATACAAATTTAAGACTCCGTTTTCACAATAGTGCTCATTTTTAGACCCGGTACTCTAAAAAAGAGTAGAGAGGTCTATTAAGTTTGTCAGAAGCGAAATGTGCGTAACAGGCAGAAGGAGGCATGGCAGACCCCATAAAGTATATATATTCTCGATCAGCATCGAAAGACGAATCGGTATAGCCATGTCCGTCTGTCCGTATGAAAACCTGGATCTTTTAAACTACAAAAGCTAGAGCCACCAAATTTGGAATGAAAGTCCGTCTTTATGTCAAGCAGATCAAGTTTTTTATTGTTGATCAGTGTCAACATCCAAGTCGATATAGCAATGTCCGCCTGTCTGTCCGTCCGTATGAACACCTGGATTTTTAGACCCCGTACTCTAAAAAAGAGTAGAGAGGTCTATTAAGTTTGTCAGAAGCGAAATGTGCGTAACAGGCAGAAGGAGGCATGGCAGACCCCATAAAGTATATATATTCTCGATCAGCATCGAAAGACGAATCGGTATAGCCATGTCCGTCTGTCCGTATGAAAACCTGGATCTTTTAAACTACAAAAGCTAGAGCCACCAAATTTGGAATGAAAGTCCGTCTTTATGTCAAGCAGATCAAGTTTTTTATTGTTGATCAGTGTCAACATCCAAGTCGATATAGCAATGTCCGCCTGTCTGTCCGTCCGTATGAACACCTGGATTTTTAGACCCCGTACTCTAAAAAAGAGTAGAGAGGTCTATTAAGTTTGTCAGAAGCGAAATGTGCGTAACAGGCAGAAGGAGGCATGGCAGACCCCATAAAGTATATATATTCTCGATCAGCATCGAAAGACGAATCGGTATAGCCATGTCCGTCTGTCCGTATGAAAACCTGGATCTTTTAAACTACAAAAGCTAGAGCCACCAAATTTGGAATGAAAGTCCGTTATTATGTCAGGCAGATCAAGTTTATTTCAAATTTTTGCCACACCCCTTACCGCCCCGCAATGAGAAAAAAACCAGACACATCGAATAAATTTATGTTTTAGGTAAATATCTCAGTAACTATGGAACTTAAGAGCTCGAATTATTGTTATGCATGTATAGCATTGGTCGGCACGGCAAGCAGCGCGAGCATCGCTGACGTCACACAGGCAGCGAAAACATTCGAACATGTGCTTGTATGTTGCTTTCTCGCTCTCGCGCATTTGGTAATATTGCAGCTTATTTACATAAACTTTGTAACATGATAACATTCTTGTTAATAGACGGATTTTAATGCCCTTTTCAGGATGTCATTGCATTAAGGCTGTCTCTAGGAACTTGGTGCTCCTAAGTACCGTAGATACTGAGATATTCGCCTAAAACACCGATTTTTTCGAGTTGTGTCTGGCTTTTTGCACATTTTAAGCCAATGGGAGAGAGAACACAAGGTAAAACTACTGACTGCGTCCAACTTGGTTGACGCCAGTGTGATCCTTGTCCCTTCACTCTTCAAGTCGACACACTACCTCCACGTGGTTCCTCCTAGATTGTAACTCAGCACCCTCTGAATTATAAACAAAAGTGCGCAGCGAGATCCTAATCCTTAAATTAGGTTTTGGCGTAGGACTTGATATCCACCCATGGAAAAACCACCATCAGTGAAGGATGCAAGAGGAGCCTCGGATAGGAACCTAATCAACGTTGACGACCATGGAAAATGTAAAAAGGACAACGATTTAAGAGTATTCACTTTGAATGTACGGACATTGCACAGGCTCTGTGCTGCTCAACAACTAGCGGATACCCTCAATAAGTTGAAGGCTGATATCACAGCTCTTCAAGAAATGCGGTGGATTGGACAGGGTTGCATGAGGACGAAAGCCTGTGACATATACTACAGCTGTCATGATAATAGAAATGAGTTTGGTTGCGGTTTCGTCGTAGGAGCCAGGCTGCGGCACCGTGTCTCGCAGTTTACACCGTATAGCAAGAGAATTGCGACGATCCAAATTGCTGCGAAATTCTTTAACATCGACGATGTGTAGTAGGCTGATGGAATACCAATACTATGTTAACCACTAACAGTGCCATTCAGTAGATTTAACAGAGCCATAATGAGTTAACATTAAGAAGGGAAATTTCGGGGTGACTGATAGAACATTTAGAAAAAATTTTGCAACAGCTAACTGCGCAATTAGAGGCGGCAAAAATTTACCTGCAAAATTTACGCACACCGAGTGTCAGCGCCATACAACAGCAGCAGTTAGAGCAGGACGACAGCAGTTTTCGTAACGAAACAAGCGTCGGTGGCGCCAACGCCGAACTTGTCGAGCGCACTAGCGTTGCGTGCATTGGCGAAGCCGAGACTGATGGTGAAATAGGGGCAGACGTTTCGAGCACAGCTGCAGGCCCGCCGATTTTGCAAAATTGTGAGCTGGTTATATGCAGACCCATCACGTATCGTTCTGTCGGGCGAGCTGTTGGAACAGTTAAGGATCGTCTTTTGAGACAAGCTTTCCAAGACTGACATGCGGCGTAAATTTGAAGAGCGCATGTGGAGAGTGTCGGAGAAGTTTGCGTTATACTAGGAAAGCAAATGTCAACTTGCACGTGACGTAAGGCTAGACGAGGATGAGTTGCTAGATGGTTTGATAGAGGGAATATCGGATTTGCAGTTACGCACTCAGGCCAAAATTCAATGTTTCGAGAATCCGAGCAAGCTAATGCGAGCATTTGCAGGAGTGTGTTAACCTGAGCAGGGCCTGCCCAACGGGAAGAATGGATCGTCAGCAAGAGCAACACCCACCAGCTTGATGAAGGAAACACGGTGTTTCAATTGCAACTACAAGGGACATAGGGCGAAGGATTGCTTGAAGCCAAAGAGAGAGCCAGGCTCATGCTACGCATGTGGCGCCACTGACCACCTCGTGGCAAAATGTCCAAAGAGGAAAAGTATGGCCGATAAGAATTACGTAAGGTTGATTAACATATATTTTAACAATAGTGCTAAGCAGTCTATCATTGCAGAATGCCTCATAGATTCAGGAAGTCCCATTTCGTTCATAAAAAAATCAGGTGTTCCTATTGGAGTAGAACTCCAAACCCATACGGGAGTTTATTTTGGGCTAATTGAAAGCCAATTAAATGTTGTTGGAAAAACGAAAGTTTATATTTTGAAGAATTCAATAAAAGTATATTTTTGGTTAGTAGTGGTGTCTAATGAATCTATGAGGTGCGAAGTAGTGCTAGGCAGAGATTTCATGAAAAGTTGTGACTTAAAGGTGGATCCAAACGTCCTGAGGATGATTTCTATTAGTAAAAATGAGAACCCTTTATGTAAATCGGAAAATTTAAGTGAATTAGAGAACAAATTGTTAGAAAAGGATTGTATAACATTAGCGGATAAATCGTTAGGCAACCAAGAAAAAGATAGTATATTGTTAGAGCAATTAGAACATTTAGACAACCCATTAATTAAGAAAGACATTTTAGCAGATGATTTCGAGTACAGTATGCTTCAGATTAGTATTTTGGACGAAGATAAACAAGAACTGTTATGTAATATTGGAGAATCCATTGGTTGTGAGATAAGAGAAAAATTCATTAAATTGCTGAAAGAAAGATATGCTGATGCAGTTAGGCCAGTGGAACCAAAAACAATTTGCGAAATAAACATAATGATTGAGAAATCAAAACCTTTTAGTTGTGCTCCAAGAAGATTGTCATATACTAAAAAAAAAAAATTACAGACCATGTTGGACGAATACCTTAGAGACGGCATCATACGACCCAGTTGCTCGCAGTATGCATCACCAATCGTTTTAGTAAAGAAAAAAACTGGAGATTTGAGAATGTGTATTGATTTCCGAAAGCTCAACAAAATCATGATTAGAGATAATTACCCTTTACCTTTAATTGACGATTTACTGGATCGGCTAGTTGGCAAATCTATTTTCACCAAACTTGACCTTAAGAATGGTTACTTTCATGTGTTTGTGGAAAAGGATTCCATAAAATACTCTTCGTTCGTCACACCTTTAGGACAGTTTGAATTTTTTAGAATGTCGATGGGACTCAAGACGGCATCACAAGTGTTCCAGAGATTTGTGAACAGCATATTTGCAGATTTGATTAGGGAAAATAAAGTTATCATATATATGGACGATATAATGATTGCTAGTAAAAGTATTTCTGAACATCTAGAAATTTTAGAAGAAGTTTTCAAGCGGTTAGTAGAAAACAAGCTGGAGTTGAGACTCGATAAGTGTGAATTTTTGCAGGACAGAATTAAATATTTAGGATTTTTAATCTCGGAGGAAGGTATTAAAGCAGACGACAAAGGTCTGGAGGCGGTTAAGAATTTTCCATTTCCTGATAAGACTCAGGCTGTGCAGAGTTTCCTTGGTCTCTGCTCATATTTTAGAAGATTTATTAAGGACTTTTCAACGATTGCAAAACCGCTATACAACCTTTTAAGAAAAGACAGAAAATTTCAGTTCGGAGAAAAAGAAATGAATAGTTTAGCAAGTTTAAAAGACAAATTGTTAGAAGCGCCAGTATTGTCGTTGTACAATCACAAAGAGGACACAGAGTTGCATTGCGATGCAAGTGTGATTGGATTTGGGGCAGTACTACTGCAGAAAAAAAAGACGGCAGGTTACATCCTATATTTTATTTTTCAAGACGGACGACAGAAACGGAAGCAAAGAATCATAGCTTTGAGCTCGAAACATTAGCCATCATTTATGCTGTTCGGAGATTTAGAATTTATTTACAAGGCAAGAAGTTCAAAATAGTAACTGCAATTCATTGACTTTAACACTCAATAAGATAGATCTTAATCCAAGAATTGCCAGATGGGCATTAGAAATTCAAGAATTCGACTATGAATTAGTTCACAGAGCAGGAAAGCAAATGCAGCATGTAGATGCTTTAAGTAGATGTAATAACACGATCTTGGTAACAGAAGCAAATACTTTTTAAACCAATTTAATAATTTGCCAAACGAGAGATAAAAAGCTGTAAGAGATTAGGAAATTGTTAGAGGAAAATGAGCATAAATTGTTTGAAATGAGAAATGGAATTATATTTAAAAAAACCAATGGTGACAGGCTATTATTTTATGTACCGGAGAAAATGGAAGATCACGTTATGTACAAATATCATGACGAATTAGGACACATTGGAAGAAACAAAATGTTAAGTGCGATCAATAAAACGTATTGGTTTCCCAATATGAAAAAGAAATTAACAGAACACATTGAAAATTGTTTGAAGTGCATAGCATTTTCACCAAAAACAGGCAAAGGAGAAGGGCTACTGCATAGCATTTCAAAGGGAAATAAGCCGTTCCAGTTAATTCATATCGACCACTATGGACCAGCAGATAACAGCCAATCCAAGAAATACATTTTTGCGGTAGTAGATGGTTTCACAAAGTTCGTTAGACTATACACTACAAAAACGACAAATACAAAGGAAGTAATCAATGCAATAAGAGAATATTTTAGGACATACAGCAAGCCAGAATGCATCATATCGGAAAGAGGAATTTGTTTGACATCAGCAGAATTCAATGAATTTATGGAAGAAACAAAGGTGAAGCATATTAGGATTGCCACAGGATCGCCTCAAGCGAACGGACAAGTCGAACGAATAAATAGAAGTTTAGGACCAATGATAGCCAAACTAACAGAAACAGAAAATGGACAGCACTGGGACTTAGTAGTTGAAAGAGTCGAGTATGCTTTAAACAATACAGAGCATCGTAGTACCAAGCAATTTCCCAGCGAGATGTTGTTTGGAATGGCACAAAAGGGAGAAATTGGTGATAGTTTAGGAGAACAATTAGAGGAAATTACACAGTTAGGGACACTAAGTACACGGAATTTAGCAGATCTTAGAGAAAAGGCAGCACACAACCAATCTATATCGCAAGCAAACAATGAGAAACATTTTAACACAACAAGGAAGTAAGCGAACAATTACAGAGTAGGGGACTACATAATGGTCAAGAATTTCGATAGCACAGCTGGAGTTTCGAGGAAGTTGATACCTAAATCTAAGGGACCTTATGTTATCGACAAAGTATTGAGGAATGATAGATACTTAGTTAAATACATCGACGGTTTTCAGTTATCACGAAATCCTTATCAGGGCGTTTGGAGTGCCAACAATATAAGGCATTGGATAAAAGATTAATTTAAGGTAGTAGTCTGGTAACTTATGCCTATTTTCATGACTTATTTGGATGGTGGTTTTTTATAGGAAAATAAAAGTGAATTATCTTGAATATTTAGAGTGTTTTTATTTACATATTAAAAATAATAATGTATTTGAAAAAATTCAATAGTTTATTACTATTATTATTCCCACTCGAAGTTGGAACCTCAAAAAAAATGCACGTGGGTGGCCCGGGTGATTTTGGCTCTTGATGTTATCTGAAATTAAATATTCTTGATTATTCTTAATCTATAAACATGTCATTCTGGTCGGAACTACTGAAGTTAAATTTCAAGGGTAAATAACAAAATGGCGGACTTTGAAGAAAAAAGTCCTTTTATTTTAGCAAAGAAAGGGTTGTAATATAAAAAGTTAGGTGTGAAAAAAATTTTCGTTAGTACCGACGAGAACTATAAGTGTGTAGAACAGCCTGTTAAAATTTGAAAGCAATCGGTTTAGGGGAAAAAAAGTTAGGACCCGGGCCGACCAGAAAAAGGGTGTTTCGAGAAAAACGCGTTTAAAGTTGCCGTTCGACCTTGGTTGGACTCCGAGGCGCCCTAGGAAACTCGTTGTAACTCCCGAAATATTTCGAATTTCTGTCTGAAATTTTCACAGTATATTCTCAAGACATTGTACTTTCAAATTAAGCAAAAAAAAAATTTTCAATTTTTTGAACCCAAGTTACCAGACTACTACCTTAAGAAAAACATTTGTTAAAACTAGAAATAAGTTAAATCACTTATTGTAAATATTATATAAAGCAATCTAGATGTATCACTAGTATTAAGAAACGCATGTACACACAATTGTAACAAATTACCAAAGATAGAGGTCTATCTCATTGTCAGGATGGCCGAATTGTGGTAGGCTGATGGAATACCAATACTATGTTAACCACTAACAGTGCCATTCAGTAGATTTAACAGAGCCATAATGAGTTAACATTAAGAAGGGAAATTTCGGGGTGGCTGATCGAGCAAAAAAAAGAAGAAGACTAGACGCGGGAAAAGTAAGATGTAAGAAAAAGCGCTGCTGAAATAAAGAAGAGTTTGAACAAAGAAAAGAAAGAAATAATTGCGTCTACAGATGTTACCAAGGATGCTTTCTACACAGAGCTCGACCGAGCGTATAGCCGATGCCCACATGACGATAAAATTCTTTTGGGAGATTTTAATGCCAAAATCGGACGGGAGGGCATCTTTGGGACAATCGTTGAGATGTATAGCCTGCATGAGTCTACCTCGGCCAACGGTCTTAGACTAATAGGATTTGCTGCTGCGCACAACATGACAGTTCGTAGTACTGGATTTCGTCAACTCCACATCCATAAGGCATCCTGGCTCTCCCCTTACCGTCTGACTAGTAATCAGATTGATCATGTTGTGATCGATGCAAGGCACTCGTCTAGCATCCTTGATAAGAGACCCTGTCGGGGTCCCAACATCGACTCCGACCACTACTTAGTTGTGGCTAAGGTTCGCGCACGGCTGTGTGTCGTGAAAGTGTCACATCGAGGTATGCCAAGGAAGCTCGGAAAGCTGCAGTCACAACAGCATAAGGATGCCTTCTCCACACGACTCTCATGGCAACTTTCAGTACTCTCTCCATACTACGGATATGTGGTCGTACATATCCAACGCCATAACCACTTCTGCTGTGGAAACTCTGGGATTCCAGCGACCTCCGAAACGTAATCCATGGTATGACCAGTAGTGTCGAGAAGCGACTGCCGCCTACAGAAGAACGCTGCAAGCAGGAGCCACTCGAGTGGTGGTAGATATTTATAGGTCGCGGTGACAAGATAAGAAGCGCCTTTTCAAGAGTGTGGTATGCACATATCGAGAGCTCACTGTAGTTGACATAAATACAAATAAACATAAACACAAGAAGGCATGACACTTAGTCATTATTGCATAAATATTTCTTTTTTTCAAGTGCAGTTCAAGAACCCGAAATATGATCGGCTATGAGTGCCTTGAACTTCAAATAAGCCGTGTCATAATAACATATGTGCACAACACACTCCGCTTCAGCAGCGCCGTTTTCGTTGCTTATATATAAGAACCTAAATGTATATATAATATATATTCGTTTTACATATGACGAATCTATGTAAAAAAGGCAGCGCTGCCACTGAGGACCGCGCCGCTTTAGCTGTAATTATGTTTAGTCCTATTTTGTAAAGATCAGATCCAATAAAGTGTTCACAGCGATAATGAATGCCCGTGGCTAATACCCGGAGAGTCAAAAGTATGACTCAAGGGTATAAGCCTGGATCGCTTGCCTGCAGGAGTGATGACGGAAACCTTGTGACAGATGCAGACAGTGTGAGAGACTTAAGCTATATGCTGAAGCATTGATCGGAACCTATCAATGCGGCTTCCGTCCTGGGAGGTCCACAGTCGACCAGATCTTCATACTGCGCCAGATCTTGGAGAAAGCACACGAGAACCAAATCGACACTTACAACCTGTTTGTCGATTTTAAGACTGCTTTCGATAGCCCACGGCGAGATTGCCTGTACGCTACCATGTCTGAGCTTGGTATACCTGCAAAGCTAATACGGCTTTGAAGAATGACATTGAGCAACACCATCAGCTCTGTCAAGGTAGTAAATGACCATTCCCAAACCTTCGTTACCAAGCGGGGTCTCAGACAGGCCGACTCGCTGTCATGTTTGCTCTTCAATCTACTGATGGAGAGTATAATAAGGAAAGCTGGAGTGCATCGGAACGGCACAATAATGGGAAACAAATGTGCCCAGCTCCTTGGTTACACCGATGACATTGATATTATTGGTCGTACCAAGCGTGATGATACTGCCGCTTTTGCGCTATCGGAAAGGAATCTGCGAGAGTTGCACTAGCGGTGAACATGGGCAAAACGAAGTTTATGGTGTGCAGTAGCAGAGAGTCGCGGCGTCTTGACTCTCACCTTACAGCTGGTGACTTTAACTTTGAGTCTATCAAGGAATTTGTCTATTTGGGAACTGCAGTGACCAGCAATAATGATGTCAGCCCAGAGATCATGCGGAGGATCACAGTTGCCAACAGATGTTACTTTGGGCTCAGTAATCAGTACAGTAATAGATACCTCTCTCGGAAGTCACAGGTTGCACTCTACAAAACGCTCATCACTCCAGTGTTGCTGTAGAGTGCGGAAGCCTGGACAATGAAACAGTCAGATGCAGCTGCTCTTGGTGTCTTTGAGAGAAAGATTCTTATTTTTATTGCATCAGGTGGAATGACGAGCTGTACGAGTTATACGGGGATGTGGACATGATCAAGCGAGTTAACATTCAGCGCCTTCGCTGGCTAAGCCACATCGCCCGTATGGTGGAAACAACTCCAGCTCGCACTGTTTTTGATTAGGTAGTTCGCGGACAACGGAGGAGAGGAAGGCCACGCGCACGTTGGAAGGACCAGATGGATGCAATCCTAGCAGAATTTAGTGTTACCAACTGGCAAAGTCGCGCACAGGATAGAGAAGCGTGGAGGCGAATTGTGTTTCTATCTGTGCCCCATTAGGAGTGTTATGGCCAATTATTATTATTATTAAGCGAATGGGGTGTGGCATCGAAAAATTCAAAATTCTTGCATTGACTGACTTAATTTTGGGTCGATTGAGACCAAGCTCGAATTTAGAGATCTTACCATCTCTGAAATCTGTTTGTTCATACGGACAGACAGACAGACGGACATGGCTAAACCGACTGGCTTGTGATGATGATTGAGAATATATATAGTCTATTGAGTCTACCATGTCTCTAGGGATATCATAAAAAACATGCAGACAACCGAATATCTCTGTATTAAGAATAACAGGCCTTAACCAAGTTTCAGTAAAGGCAATGCTATGAAAACGAAAAGAAATACTAGATAAGTAAAGGTTGCTAAGTTTGCTACAAAGTCCTCGTACATTCTGATAGGCAAGCGAGAGGGAGGAGTTTAGTTTGTTTTGTCATTGGTAGCTGATTGTTTAGAAGAAGATAGTGAAGGGACTACGATTGCTCTACCTTCACTATCTTCTTCTAACCAATGCTGTATTGACTTCCACGACGCAGAATGATTTCCTTAATCATTAATTTTGGATTTATATATCTCAAATAAATGACATTCTCAATTCTTTAAGTAAGATTCTTGATCTTATTTTTGTCTTAGATCCATCATTTCCAACTGTTTCCCGTATTGCTCCCCTTTCTATTCTTGAAGATTTTTATCACCCGACTTTGGAATTATTGATAGAAGTGCCTACCCAAATGGAAAAGTCCAGCAAGAGACCCAAAAACAGTATTTGCCAGTTTCGGAAGACTGATTTTAACAAGTTAAATCAGCTTTTATCCCAAACTGACTGGTCATGGCTTTTCCTAAACGTTTTTATAAGTTCGTTATTGCGAAGAGCAAATCATCAACACTTCTTTTCTCAATGGTTTTTGAAAATAAGACAGCTAACTCTGACAGCTACAGCCGATTTATTTGTGGGTCTTTTTCAATTAACATATTGTTTACTACATCAAATTAATATTGATTCGCCTTAATCCTATCGTGTAAACGCTTCTAATTGTAATTTTAGGCCATTGATCACCGAAAAATCACTTTTGAATTATCTTAAGGCTATTAAACCTGTCCTTTCCCTCGGGTCCGGATAAAGTTCCTGGCTGCGTGCTCAGAAACTGTAATGACGGACTCTTGAAACCTGTGAATACCTTATTTAAATTATCTGTTGAGTCGTGCCACTTTTCTGATATTTGGAAATCATCTTTTATTACCCGCCCTCATAAAAATAGTAAAAGTCCTACACTTGTAACTATGGGGGTGTCCCTAAGATGTCTGCCATTCCTAAAACTTTTGAGAAATTAATAACTTCTTAATTTTAACATCCTTGCAGATCATTTGTTTCACCTTGCCAGGGTTTTTGAAATATGGATCTACCACCACTTACTTACTAGAATTCACTTAAATTGTAATACATTGGTTTCAAAATAAAGTGCAAACAGATTGTTGGATCATATAAGTAGTTAGAATAAGGAAAATAATGAATTTTTATTATTAGCTTAAATTATCGAAGTTAGTGAATTGTCCAGTAGTGTAATGAACTCTTATACTTAAGCTTGTTTGTAAGTCGAATTTGCATTCGGCAGTGTAGCTGTCGCGAGCAGCAGTTTAGTTGTAATTTTCGTTTCGCTGTACCCACACACACGCTGCCAAGCCTTTCCGCGATTGCCTGTCCAACACTAAATTGTAACGTTTGAGAACTTGTTTGTTTTAATTTAATTAGTTTCTCGATTTTTCACAGATGTCATTTACACTGATTTAAAGAAGGCTTTTGATACCGTTAATCATTGTCTTTAAATTTATAAACTTAATTTGTTTGGATTTTCAGATAAATTACCTCTTTGGATTGCGAACTATTTATGTTCTGGAACTCAAACAGTTAACTTTAGTGTCACATGATCAAAACCTGCCTCTGGTGTTTCTCAAGGAAGCCGTCTTGGGGCATTACTTTTTCGTTATTTACCTATTTGCCTTCAGTAAAACTTTGTTTTCACGAACTGAACTGGTGTAAGATCTCAACATCATTAAATAAAACGTTATGTCTTTTAGTAGAAAAACGTATATTTATAATAACTACTCTCTTAATGGCAAAAGTATTCAGAGAATAGAGTCGATCAATGATTTGGGTATCCTTTTCGATTAAAAACTAAAGTTTGATAGGTACAACTCTTCTGCTGCTTATCAAGCTTTTGGGTTCCTGGGTACCATAAAGCCGTGGTCTAAGGAAGTTGACGATCCCTACCTAACAAAAACACTTTATACTTCACTTGAACGCCCTATTCCTGAATATGGATCGTGTGTATGGTCTCCCCACTGCAAGATTTCATCAGGACAGATTAGAAGTTGTACAAAAACAATGTAATCTTCTTATAGCCCCTTGCTGGAATACTAATATTCGATTACCTTCGTATCGTAGTAGAACATGCTTGGTATAATTTTACTTTACAAACTAGTTAATGGTAAAATAAATTCCTCTTATCTAATTAGCCAAATGAGTTTTGCCGTTCTAATCCGGAGTACAAGAAACTTTCTTCCTTTGCCCCTTCAATGCTGTACCGTTTTGTATCTTATGTACTAACTAAAATATTTTTTATCGTGTAGTGTGTGGAGCCACTTATTGTCACTTAGAATGTCACTTCTCTCTTACTTATTTAACCCATCTACATAATATTATTAGTAGTAGTCAGGTTAGGTTAAGCGGGACGCGCCCTCGAGTGCAATTCATAGGCCAATGATGGCCCTTAGTAATCCGGTCCCGGAGTGCGGAGTGTGGAATGTGTGGAGTGTGTATGGCTTGAAGTCATTTACGATGCGGGAGCGCTTCGCAAATGCTAGTACTTTCCCCAGCATCCTTTTTGAGGCATCTTCCATTGAGGAGAGTTGTAGTGCGCCTAGGCAACTTAATCTAGTATGCTCTAGGGATGGGCAGCGACATAGAAGGTGCTATAGGATTTCAATAGGGGAAACGTTATGCTTGAGTCGTTAGTTATGCCATGTACGGCCACCATACAGTGGCCAGTGAGAATTTCCACCAATTGCCTGCATTCCTTCCGTGGAAGCTGCAGCAGGTAACGAGTGCGTTGGGCATTGAACTCATTGCACATCATTTTAGTTGATTTACATATGGGGGTGTTTCGCCACCTCTGGTTGATGAGCTTATTTGCACTCCCCTCCAGTTCGGTGTAAAGCGATCTCAGGGATATGGGGAGATGCTGATTTCTGTCGTCCGGCAGATAGACGTCTGCTCAGTTCTGGAATTGGTGATTGACGATGACATAGCCTTGATAGCGGCTTGGCTATTTAGCAATATTTTTATATTTTGGCATTCTGAGTCTAGTTTTTTTGTGCAAATTCTGCTGCTTTTCCCATAACCTCTGCTTGAAAACTGGTGCAGTGGTGTGGTAATCGTATGACAATTTCATGAGCGGTACATCACAGTACACTGCGGCTCCTACTCCTCCT
This sequence comes from Drosophila dunni, assembly GCA_018152125.1. NCBI lineage: Eukaryota > Metazoa > Arthropoda > Insecta > Diptera > Drosophilidae > Drosophila > Drosophila dunni. Next base: position 47,698 of record JAECXC010002689.1, on the reverse strand, counting down.
GCCACTTCGGAGCCATCAGTATATATATTTAGGTTAAGGTTCCTTTGACACTAGCTTTGTTTGAAAATCCAAAGGAGGTTACCCCAGTAGGAGTTCCAGGGCTTTTGTTGGGTTTGTTCTCAGTGCACCCGTAATGCATATAAGTCAGGCACAGGCGCTGAGCCTTCTCCATTAAGGCCAGATAGGTCTTCTTTTCCGTCGCTGGCCACCACACAAGAGGCCCGTAGAGAAGTGTCGGGGCACTACCGAGATTTAGCTCCAATGCATCAGTCGGGGTGACAGGCCCCACGAGCAGCTTAGCATCTTTTTAGATGCGTGTAGCACCGTGGTTGCCTTTTTCAGCCTTTCTTCAACATTGGCTCTCCAAGTCAGTTTGCTTTCCAGCACCATGGCCAGGTACTTCACAAGGGTGCTCGGCTTAAGGTGCAAAGCTAAACTAAAATAAGCTAGCCTTCCGACTGAACTCCCCTACAGCTTAGGAGATTCTTGAACCAGTTGGTGATGGTAGGGTGAGTGTCCATCGATGTCAGTCAAATTGATGATGGCATTTATGCTGACATTGTTAAATGCGCCTGAGATGTCAACGAAAGCTATCATTGCATATTCTTTGTGATGAAGACCATTCTCAATCAAGCTTACTAGTGAGTGTAGAGTAATCTCGACTGATCTGCCCTTGGTATATGCGTGTTGGTTTGTTGCCAACCCTTCTCCCACATTATTTCTGATGTGAAGGTCGAGCAACTTCTCCATTGTTTTGAATAGGAAGGACGTGAGACTGATAGATCGATAATCACTTGTGTCCACATTTCCCAGCCTTTGGTAGGAATGCTACCCTAGCTGTTCTCCAGAGAGTTGGAATGTGGCCAGTTTTTAGACAGGCTTTGAAGATTTTGAGGAGCCATGGAGATACCACATCTTTGGTATTCTGCAGCATGGCCAGTATGATCCTATCGAGTCCTGGGCTTTTTATGCTCGCGAAGGACCTAATGGCCCAGGTGAGTTTGTTTGGCGTGACTATGTCTGTAGTAATTTCATAGTCATTGCCCAGGGTAAATGGCCGCTCCGTCTCATTTGACAGCTCTGTGCACCCCGGAAAATGCGTGGACATCAGAACTTGAGGTGTTTCTTCAATACTTTCAGTCCATGTCCCATTGTCAAGTTGAGCCTGGCCGTTTCCGGTACCGACTTCAGGTTTGAGCAGAATTTTCTCCAAGAGTTCCTTTTGGCCTTCCAGATGGAGGACTTGTAGCTATTTAGAACGAGCCTGTACTCATCGTGTACGAGATCCGCATTGGTCTGTTTTGTAAGCCTTAACAGATCCTTGATGTGGTTTCGTAGAGTGGAGAGTTCGGTGTTCCACCATGGCGGTCTTGACTTCCTTTTCGGTTTTGATAGTGGACATTTATTCTGGTAGGCATCTTGTAGATTTTTAGTCACGACTAAGAGTGCATGCTCTATTTCGTTCACTGACTCAATCTCACCTGGTTACTTCAGTGTTGCTGCCACTAGTGCCCTAAACTTTGCCTAATCGGTCTTCTAGGGATTTATATACCGCACTAGTTTAGGGATGTGTTCGAAGTTGAGATCAAACTGAATGTGTTTATGGTCAGAAAATGAAGGTCTTTCAAGGACTCTACAATGAGAGATAGTTATGCCAGCCGCGAGCGTGAGGTCAACGACGTTCGACGGCGTTGGACCTATGTACGTATGTACCTCCCCCGTGTTAGCGTTACTTACATCAGAAGTTAAAATGAAATCTAAGAAAGACTCACCTCTTGCGTTAGTGTCAGGCGATCCCTATACGCTTTGATTTGCGTCGGCGTCTGTTTTGTGACGCCCCGTAAATGAGCGCACAGCTCTAGCGCACTGGCCGAAAACTGCCAGTACGCACGGTTTAAGTTTTAACAAGCACAGTCCCATAACTGCCAGCCGGCAGTGTGCAAAACTAAACGGCGAGTAATGTTCCCACTGGAAGCAGCCAGCAAAACGGCAGCGAGACAGAGAACAATGCACACTTGTCGCACTCGTACTCACAGCAAGATCAGACACAAAGAGACGAAAGCAAAGAGCGACGACACATGCGCAGTGCAATGCATGGATCGACAGAGGCTAGGCAGAGAGAGCGAGAGACAACGGCCGCTACACAGCGCACACATACAAGTACATGGCTGACGTCGAAGCGACAAAACGGAAAACATGCACACAGCGCAAGCCGCGACGTCAAAGCAGTGCAGCCGAGACAATAGCGGCAGAGAGCAAGGGACGGCAAGCCACCTGCGTCGACTTGAGAGTTGAGAGCACGCGACAAAAGTACGCGACAGACAAGAAGCCGAGGCGTAAGCAGCGCTGCGTAGAATCTCGTACCAGGCACTATTGATCGACGCAGGGAAAAGACCCGTTGCATCGGCGCCCAAAATATGTGTGTCAAGGGCAAAGCAACAAAAGCGACGCTGGCAGAGGGAAAATTTTGGCAAACAACGCGACAATTAATTGTCGCTGTAGTTAGTGATTGTTCGGGATTGAAATCGAGTGGACGCACAACGCTAAGACAAAGTAATTATTCGCGACGGAATCAAGGACCAAGGAAAACGACACACAGGATTACGGATACCCCCCACACGACCAGGCATAAGAACGCAACGGAACAACGCAACGGAACAACATAAGCAACACTAGGACCAACGCGGTGAGCTTTAAGGTTAATTGAAAATAGTAACAGCTCACGTGCGGATAGGCGGCCTAGTATATATTTTTTTATATATATGTATATATACACATATACATGCACACCTAGAGAGTAGCAAATAAAACGCAAATAAAACACAACGAAAACATAAGAAAAGGTGGGGCGAAACATAAGTGGTAGTGTGCATTCCTTCCTAGTGTGACGAGTGACCCGCGCAGTGCATACACAAGCAACTCCGCGCCGACGACTACCAAGGCCTCGTCTGGTAGCTCTCGTGGTGGTGTTGACTGGTGTTGATGATCCGGATTTTCTCCAATAGTAGTAGCCTGTACTCTCCTATTGGATGAAAGCTGTGATCAATCGTACGCATCGCGTTCACCCGAGCTGTTGCTCATCTCTGTTGGTTTCTCTGTGCAGTGCATACACAAACAACTCCGCGCCGACGACTACCAAGGCCTCGTCTGGTAGTTCTCGTGGTGGTGTTGACTGGTGTTGATGATCCGGATTTTCTCCAATAGTAGTAGCCTGTACTCTCCTATTGGATGAAAGCTGTGATCAATCGTACGCATCGCGTTCACCCGAGCTGTTGCTCATCTCTGTTGGTTTCTCTGTGCAGTGCATACACAAACAACTCCGCGCCGACGACTACCAAGGCCTCGTCTGGTAGTCCTCGTGGTGGTGTTGGCTGGTGTTGATGGTCCAGATCTCTATGCAATAGTGGCAGCCTGTACTCCTCTATTGAACAGAAATCGCGTACAGAACCCACTGAATCGCTCGTCGCCCGGACGCGCTAGTCACGGGCCCTGTTCCCCAAAACTCTTGCTCCCTTTCCCCGTTAGGTAGCGACCAGCCCATCATCGTGTCGCTGCATCTCTTTTCACCAGGCGTTCCCAGTCAAAATCAATAAATTTTCTGTGAGTAGCCCTGGCCGGACTGAGACATACCCCGGCCTTAGAAACTTCCTTACAGATGGCGCCCGAGCAGGGACCTGAGTAGAAAATTTGAGACATTCCATCCTTTATGACTTAAAACGTCATCAGTTTATCTTAGGGAGACGAAGTTAGAGAGAGAGGGAAATAGGGCGTTTGGATTTCGCAAAATATCAGGGTTTCACGCATCGCAGCGGTATATTTAATGTCTCCGAAGTTTTCTTTGTTCCCCGGCCACGCAAATACGAGCCACGAGCAGGTGACCCGACGGCCACGAGTACCCTGCGTCGCGTCGCTGCCGACGTCGACGCAGCTTAAGCGGACGCCTACATAAGCGATACGACAGGGTCCTAAGGGGACAGTCGTTAGCAAGCACTCGAGGAGTCAACATCAGCAAATAGCAGCAGAGCAAGAACGACAACGCAACCAGCAAGGATTATCATCAGGATCATTTCACGGATTATTACACGGGATTATCACACGGAATACCACAGGGATTGGTACCAGGAATACAACAAGGACTAATACTAACAACCAAGCAGTATAAAAACCATGGGTGTGCAATGGATATCCTACCGCCGTAAGAGCGAGCTACAAGCGATCTTGAAGGAGTTCGGCCGGGATCCAGAAGGCACCGTGGAAGAATTGCGGAGCCGTCTCGCTGCTTTCGCAAGTCAACCGGAATTACCCAAGGAAGCCGTGCAGAGGCTCGCCGAGCTGGAGTTTACCCTCGGAGCGAGTCCAACGCCGGAAAATAAACCCAGGTCCCGAGGTGTATCCCCGGCACCGGGAGAAGGACTAGTTTTACCAGGGACGAGCCACGCTGCCACCGCAAGTATTGTGCAAGGGCTCACACATCAGCCGACGTTACGGGTCCCTGTGTCCACACTGAGCAGCAATGATTCAACGAGGATTCGCGACGATCACTCTCGCAGCACCGGTCCACAAAACGAACGTAGTCTGCAACTCGGTTTTGTGGATCGACTTCGGAAATGGGGCGTCTTCTTTGACGGAGGAGCTGCTAACCCGTTGCGTTTCATCAAACATCTGGAGGATATGATAGCCATCTATCAAATTGATACGCAGCAGCAATTGATGCCAGCAATCGCTGGATTGCTGACGGGAGCAGCGGCCGACTGGTTCCGAGTAACCAGGATGTACGAGGGGACTTGGCGCGAGTTCAGAAGGGATTTCTTAGAATTCTTCTTGCCACCACGCTATTTCCAAAGGCTGGAGGACGAAATACGAGATAGAATGCAACGTCCTGGCGAGCACTTTACCTCGTATCTACTCAGTATCCGGGTCATGATGCGTCGTGCCGCATACACAGAAGATCAGGAACTAAGTCGGATCTACGAGAACTTGCTTCCCGAGTACCAGCTCTACACGCGGCGACACGAGTTCTCCACGCTGGCCCAGTTGACCAAGCTGATCACGACTTTCGAGGACGTGAAGGCACGAGAAGCCGCGCGCTCTAAGAGCAGCATGGAGCATCGGCGTTCGGAGAGGACTACAAAGCCAAGCAGCAGTGCAGAGGCGAACAATCAGCGGATACAAGAAGCGGAGGAATGCATTGACATCCGTCGCGCTTGTAGAAACTGCGGCCAAGTGGGACACTTTAGCCGAGAATGCCAAAATGCTCGGCTGAACTTTTGCTGGGATTGTGGACGACGAGGTGTCCGGACAGTGGATTGTTGTCGAAGTCAGGCATCGGGAAACGAAGCGCGCTCCCAGCCGCCGGGCGAACGGCTGGAGACAGCGCAACCCACACGCCGCTAACAACAACAATGAGATTCGAGCGAGGGAGAATCGTAGCTACCGTTCGGATTGAGGACCAGGCCTTGGTAGCTACGATTGACACAGGGGCAACGAGGAGCTTCGTGAGCGCAAAAGTGGCACAACGCATCGCTACTTCGTCCAATAGACGCGCTGTCCGGAGCAGGATATGTTTGGCTGATGGATCGAGAAGAGAAGTGACGGAAGCACTAATGGTTCGTGTGCAGCTGGGACAGCGACACTCGACCCTACCAGTGTTGGTGCTACCAACAATCATCGACGAAGTAATATTAGGAATGGACTTCTTGTGCGGAATAGAGATGCGTTTGGAGTGCGGGCAGGCCCAACTTCAACTACCACGCACCACGGAAGCAAGCATTTCACCCAGTGCACGGAGTATACATACCGTACCCAACGGTATACAGGGAGGCCCGGTACTACCTCCAATTTGCGAGGTAGCCAGGAGGAACAACCCGTTCCGGAAACCACGGAGAGAGACTACAGAGGAAGACCTTAACAAAGCTAACCTTTTGAGTACCATATCTGGGGACCAGGTGCCGGACACGGAACGCGAGTGGGTGGATGACTTTTTGCGAAGTGAATTGGCCAAGTTTGACGAAGTCACTGGAGTTACCCACATCGCAGAACATCGGATCGTGTTGAGGGACAACCGCCCCATCAAGCAGCGGTATTACCCGAAGAATCCAGCCATGCAACGGATAATCGATGATCAGGTGGACGAGTTGCTTCGGGACGGACGGATAGAGCCTTCAAGAAGCCCACACAGTGCTCCAATAGTGCTGGTGGGAAAGAAGACCGGAGAGGTGCGGATGTGCATCGATTACCGGCAGCTTAATGCGCAGTCTATTCCGGATGCGTACCCACTACCAAGGATCAACCATATCCTAGAGAAGCTTCGGAACGCGAAATACATCACAACGCTGGACCTGAAGAACGGGTATTGGCAAATACCCATAGCGGAGGATAGTAGGGAGTGCACGGCGTTCACCGTTCCCGGCCGGGGCCTGTACCACTGGAAGGTGATGCCGTTCGGGTTGCATTCCGCACCCGCAACCTTTCAGCGCGCTTTGGATGGAGTTATTGGTCCCGAGATGGAGCCGTATGCGTTTGCATACTTGGACGATATAATCGTCATCGGGGCTACGCTGGAGCAGCATGCCGAAAACTTGCGGGAGGTGTTCAGACGACTGCGTGACGCAAGGCTCAGGCTCAACCGAGACAAGTGCTGCTTCTTCCAGAAGAGCCTTGTTTACTTGGGACACGTCGTCAGTGAAGAGGGAATTCACACCGACCCGGCAAAGATTGAAGCGATCGAGGAGTTGCTGCCACCGACCAATGTGAAGGAGCTTCGCCGATGCCTGGGTATCGCGTCATGGTATCGCCGATTTGTACCCAACTTTACAAGCATTGTGCAGCCAATATCCAAGTTGCTGCGTAAAGATCAGAAGTGGACATGGGATGTCAGCCAGCAGGAGGCGTTTGAGGAATTGAAGGCCCGACTCACCAAGGCACCAGTGCTCGCATGTCCGGACTTTACGGAGCGCTTCGTACTACAGACGGATGCCAGCGACTATGGACTCGGCGCCGTGCTGACACAACGGATTGAAGGGACGGAACGAGTTATCGCTTATGCTAGTCGACGGTTATCATCGGCCGAAGAGAACTATTCCACTACTGAGAAGGAATGTCTCGCCATCGTTTGGGCGATTCGTAAGCTACGTTGCTACCTGGAGGGCTACGAGTTCGACGTTATCACGGATCATCTGGCGCTAAAGTGGCTTAATTCCATTGATAACCCCACGGGACGGATTGCGCGATGGGCACTCGAACTCCAACAGTACCGGTTCGTAGTACATTATCGTCGAGCGAGCCAGAACGTCGTGGCCGACGCTCTGTCTAGACAACCGCTAGAGACACTACAGCAGCTGACCGAGGAACACGTGCAGTGCAAGTGGATGAACCGGATGAGAGAAGCCATACAGAAGGAACCGGAGAAGTACCCTGACTACGTGCAAGAGGAAGGGCAGCTTTACCGACGATCTAACCGAAGCACTGACGACGAAGAATGCGTGCCTTGGAAACTCTGCGTGGGGAAAGAATTGCGGAAAAGGGTCTTGAAGGAATGCCACGATCAACCATCCGCCGGACACCAAGGAATTCGGAAGACTACGAAAAGGGTCTTGCAGAGATACTTTTGGCCAGGGCTATTTCGGGATGTGGCCAAGTACGTGCGAAACTGCGAAACATGCCAGAAGTTCAAGGTCAGTCAACTGAAACCACCAGGACAGATGCGCACGAGAGATGTCCAGGAGCCATTCGAGGTACTCTGCGCGGATTTCGTGGGACCACTGCCTAGATCGAAGCAAGGCCATACAATGCTTCTAGTCTTTTTCGACCACTTCAGCAAATGGGTGGAACTGGTCCCTTTGAGGAAGGCTACGACGGCGCATCTGGAGCGATCTTTCAGGGAGCGCATCTTGGCTCGGTTCGGCGTACCTCAGACGTTAGTATGCGACAACGAAACCCAGTTCACTAGTCGGGAGTTCAAGTCGTTCTGCAAACGAATGGAGCTGCAGCATACCGCACCATATACGCCTCAGCAGAATCCGACGGAGAGGGAAAATAGGACCATCAAGACGATGATAGCGCAATATCTCGATGGTGAGCAAAAGCAACTGGAATGCTTTGTTACCGTAGCTAAGCCTAGCAATCAACTCCAGCACATCAGATAGCAGTGGATATAGTCCGGCATACTTGCTGCAAGGACGCGAGCCTAGGCTGCCAGGATCGCTGTACAACGAGGTTAACCCCGGACCCACTTGTGAAGGAAGAACACCGGAGGATAAGGCGAAGCACTTGCGGGAAATTTTTAGGATGGCGAAGGGGAACCTCCAGCAAGCCGCTCAGGACCTAAGTCGTCACTACAATCTGCGCCGACGGGAATGGAGACCGGTGTTGAAGGATTTGGTGCTGCTGCGACAACATCATCTGTCAAAAGCTGCTGATGGATTTGCCGCTAAGCTCGCGCCTCGCTACGCTGGGCCATACAGGGTTGTGAAAATTGTTTCCCCAACAATCGTACGCATACAAAGTGTCGCGACTAAAGAGCGTCGGGTAGCGAGCATAACAGACCTTAAATCGTACCATGGGGAATCAACAGATCAATCGGAAGATTTCCAACCCGATCATGAGTCCAGTTAAACTAACCCATATCGTTCGCCAGCCCAGATCCTATCCGCACACTAGGCAGTACTCCTCACAGGTCATAAACACATAACTATAACCATCTCCGTTGACAGATCAAATCCGTTCCTCGAGTAAGGGACGTTTGCCTCGGAGTGATGGGTACCCCACCACGAAGGCTACAGCAGGAGACAATCGACCTGGTGACGCCACCACGACCCCCGTCGACGTTGAGCTTGGAATTGAGTCCAACTACGCTGAATGTGCTACGGCAGGAACTGGAAGGCGGACTGCTGCAGGGCATTGAGACCGGTGAGTTTCTGGCAGGCCCGGTGTCACCACGAGCCAGCACAACGGAGGCCGACCAAGACGCCAGGATGGGGGAGGACCCGGAGCCGGAACCACCGTTCTTCGACGGCAGGTTCGCCAATCTCGCCCACCGAGGCATCACGCCACCTCGAGCTCGGATGGAGACAACGGAGACAGTAAACGAGGAGACCCCTGTCTCAATGGAGTACGAGGACGGTGAGGACGAGGATGGTGAGGACGAGGACGGTGAGGACGAGGATGGTGAGGACGAGGATAGTGAGGAGGGCGTCGAGGATGCTGGCACCAGTGGGGCGGATACGAGTGGCTCCGGCGGTGACACCGACAGCGACGAGGGCGAGTCAGAGGACTACGACGTCATCGACATTCCGGGAGGGGAATCGTTGGAATGGCCCGATCCACCTCCGGCCTACGGGTCGTGGCTCAGCGCAGGAGACCCGGAAGCAGCGGCCGCCACCGAGAACCACCCGATGACGGCAGCTAGCGTATTCGGTCACTCATCGGCGAAGTCGAGGGGCCGCCCGCATACTTATCGTGGGTCCGGCACGAGGACTCGACGGTCGAGGGGACAGACGACGAGGCGCCAAGAACCCCGGAACCTCGGAGCTACCCACAGTTCGAGCCCATAAGCTCGGACGAGGCCACACCCCCACGCAAGGAGGCGGATGACCTGCCTAGCACGTCGGCCAATGCTCAACTGCAGCAAGCGATCGAGACGGCAGCTGCATGGCCGATGGAGCGGGACCAGGAGCCGATTCCCCAGGTGGTCGCGCCCGAGGACTGGAGGGTGTTCACGGGGGACCGACTCCTCCCATTGGACTTGGTGGAAGCGCTCACGGCAAGACTCCGTAACCACCAAGGGACGCGGGTGCGTTTCCGGCGGACCGTGGGGGACCTGTGGTCACCGTCACGCCTCATCACCCGGAAGAAAAGGGGGGTGTGACGCCCCATAAATGAGCGCACAGCTCTAGCGCACTGGCCGAAAACTGCCAGTACGCACGGTTAGAATTTAAACAAGCACAGTCCCATAACTGCCAGCCGGCAGTGTGCAAAACTAAACGGCGAGTAATGTTCCCACTGGAAGCAGCCAGCAAAACGGCAGCGAGACAGAGAACAATGCACACTTGTCGCACTCGTACTCACAGCAAGATCAGACACAAAGAGACGAAAGCAAAGAGCGACGACACATGCGCAGTGCAATGCATGGATCGACAGAGGCTAGGCAGAGAGAGCGAGAGACAACGGCCGCTACACAGCGCACACATACAAGTACATGGCTGACGTCGAAGCGACAAGACGGAAAACATGCACAGGCAGAGAGCAAGGGACGGCAAGCCACCTGCGTCGACTTGAGAGTTGGCACGCGACAAAAGTACGCGACAGACAAGAAGCCGAGGCGTAAGCAGCGCTGCGTAGAATCTCGTACCAGGCACCATTGATCGACGCCGGGAAAAGACCCGTTGCATCGGCGCCCAAAATATGTGTGTCAAGGGCAAAGACAAAAGCGACGCTGGCAGAGGGAAAATTTTGGCAAACAACGCGACAATTAATTGTCGCTGTAGTCAGTGATTGTTCGGGATTGAAATCGAGTGGACGCACAACGCTAAGACAAAGTATTATTCGCGACGGAATCAAGGACCAAGGAAAACGACACACAGGATTACGGATACCCCCACACACGACCAGGCATAAGAACGCAACGGAACAACGCAACGGAACAACATAAGCAACACTAGGACCAACGCGGTGAGCTTTAAGGTTAATTGAAAATAGTAACAGCCCACGTTCGGATAGGCGGCCTAGTATATATTTTTTTATATATAAAATAAAACACAACGAAAACATAAGAAAAGGTGGGGCGTAACATAAGTGGTAGTTTGCATTCCTCCTTAGTGTGTCGAGTGACCCGCGCAGTGCAAACAAACCCACTACCAAGGCCTCGTCTGGTAATCCTTGTGCTGGTGTGCTGGTGTTGATGATCCGGATTTTTCCCCAATAGTAGTAGCCTGTACTCTCCTATTGGATGAAAGCTGTGATCCATCGTACGCATCGCGTTCACTCGGGCTGTTGTTCATCTCTGTCGGTTTCCCTGCGCAGTGCATACACAAGCCACTCCGCGCCGACGACTGCCAAGGCCTCGTCTGGTAGCTCTCATGGTGGTGTTGACTGGTGTTGATGATCCGGATTTTCTCCAATAGTAGTAGCCTGTACTCTCCTATTGGATGAAAGCTGTGATCAATCGTACGCATCGCGTTCACCCGAGCTGTTGCTCATCTCTGTTGGTTTCTCTGTGCAGTGCATACACAAACAACTCCGCGCCGACGACTACCAAGGCCTCGTCTGGTAGCTCTCGTGGTGGTGTTGACTGGTGTTGATGATCCGGATTTCCTCCAATAGTAGTAGCCTGTACTCCCCTATTGGATGAAAGCTGTGATCAATCGTACGCATCGCGTTCACCCGAGCTGTTGCTCATCTCTGTTGGTTTCTCTGTACAGTGCATACACAAACAACTCCGCGCCGACGACTACCAAGGCCTCGTCTGGTAGCTCTCATGGTGGTGTTGACTGGTGTTGATGACCCGGATTTTCTCCAATAGTAGTAGCCTGTACTCTCCTATTGGATGAAAGCTGTGATCAATCGTACGCATCGCGTTCACCCGAGCTGTTGCTCATCTCTGTTGGTTTCTCTGTGCAGTGCATACACAAACAACTCCGCGCCGACGACTACCAAGGCCTCGTCTGGTAGTTCTCGTGGTGGTGTTGACTGGTGTTGATGATCCGGATTTTCTCCAATAGTAGTAGCCTGTACTCTCCTATTGGATGAAAGCTGTGATCAATCGTACGCATCGCGTTCACCCGAGCTGTTGCTCATCTCTGTTGGTTTCTCTGTGCAGTGCATACACAAACAACTCCGCGCCGACGACTACCAAGGCCTCGTCTGGTAGTTCTCGTGGTGGTGTTGACTGGTGTTGATGATCCGGACTTTCTCCAATAGTAGTAGCCTGTACTCTCCTATTGGATGAAAGCTGTGATCAATCGTACGCATCGCGTTCACCCGAGCTGTTGCTCATCTCTGTTGGTTTCTCTGTGCAGTGCATACACAAACAACTCCGCGCCGACGACTACCAAAGCCTCGTCTGGTAGTCCTCGTGGTGGTGTTGGCTGGTGTTGATGGTCAAAATCTCTATGCAATAGTGGCAGCCTCTACTCCTCCATTGAACAGAAATCGCGTACAGAACCCACTGAATCGCTCGTCGCCCAGACGCGCTAGTCACGGGCCCTGTTCCCCAAAACTCTTGCTCCCTTTCCCCGTTAGGTAGCGACCAGCCCATCATCGTGTCGCTGCATCTCCAGGCGTTCCCAGTCCAAATCAATCAATTTTCTGTGAGTAGCCCTGGCCGGATCTTACCAACCCCCTTCTTTTACCCTTTTTTTCTTTTCCCTCTTTTTTTTTGGGTTTTTTGGGGGGTGTTGTGTGGGCCCCCTGATTTTTTTGGGGGGTTGGGGGGGCTTGGGTTTGCCTTTGTAGGGGGTGCCTCCTGGGGGCTTTTTTTTTCCTTTTTTTTCTTAAAAAAATTAAATAATTAATTTTTTTTTTTTTTATTATATAGGGTTGTAGCTTTTACCCTTTTTTTGGGGGTTTTGGTGTTTTTTTTTTTGTTTTTTGTGTTGGTAGTTTGTGGCCTTTGGTTTTTTCCCTTTGTTCCATACATTGCTTGAAGTAATTAAAATTTTCGGAACTAAGGCCCCGCCACGGGGCCCTTGCTTCTTGGCCCACCATGAGGTCCCCCGTCGACCCTTTTGTTTTTTTTGGGTTTTTTTCCAGGATCCCCTGCGGCATATGGGATAGCTGCGTCAACGGATGAAGACGGGTTGACTATGACTGTCAGGTCACCGTCCTTATCGTCTGCCTGCTCATCCGAGACTATCTCTAACGACTGGGAGGCTTCAAGGACAGTTTCGATGCCCAGGTCTCTCTCTACCTCCCCAGCTTATAGCGTATGCGTATCCTTGGCGTAGGATTACGCTACCTAGCCGTAGGTATCCAATATCGGGGATACAGGATGTCCTCTGCCTCCTTATTGATTTTGAGGATTACATGTAGACCACCCTCTGATGAGGAGAAGGTACCAGCATTAAACACCTTCCAATCCGTCGAAAGGAGATCTTTGTTCTGGAGTTGCAGCAGCCTTAGCGCCTGGTCTCCTTGAACGGCGATGGGGAAAAGTACCTTAGCTTTACGCTTTGACAGGATATCTTCCCTTCGACCACCTCCAGCAAGGCCCCCTCCCACACCGCCACCATTGTAGGACCTTCGTCTTAAGCCAGCTTAGCGTCCGGTCATCTTTGCAACTTATGATCTTGGCTCCATTGAGCCACCATGCGCCGTCAAAAGTTGGCATAGGAGCATCCGGCTTCTCATGCATATTCTCTAGCAACAGCCCGACTAGCTTCTCATGAACTGCTTTCCTGCGTTCTTCTGAGATTCTGGCATTCTCGTCGCAGAGCAACAATAAGATGGCTTCTCGCGACATCCTTCATTGTGCTCAGCTTATTGCGTCTCGGGCGGGAGATAGCACCTTTCGGGTGGCGATACCGTTTGGTAACCGGAGCATCTCTGCTCTGGATCTTTATGGCCGCCTTGAAGTGCGCCTTAGCCTTCAACCCCTCCTTCGAAGTTTTAAGCCCTTCCCTACATAGGGAGATGGTACCTGCGCGCGTCAGCTTGTTGCTTGTAAATGCAACTGCTGCAGTTGTGCTACAACTGTCTTGGCTTTCTCCAGCCAATTCAGAGGTGTGTCCACTAGCGACACGCAGAGGGGTGTGGTTGTAAAGCAATAAAGGAGGCGAGTCAACATAGCCATTTTCGTATGTTTCTATGCGAACTAGTCTCTCAGTTTTAAAGCTATCTTGATGTAATTTGGAACAGATATGAAAGCCATATGCATTTCGTGTCCCATCTGTTGATTAAATTTCATCCTCTGGGTCAAGTCGGCACCCGAGTCAATCGGATCTCGGAAATGCAAGCCTAAACGAAATGGCCTATAGTGGACGCAACAAAGCTTTGTACATTCGATGGTAGGATGTGTGATGCAGCTCCTTGCATATATGGTTATTGTTGAGTATTTGTTATCCAGAATCAATGTTGTACAAAATTCACACCATATTAAGATAAAATAGCATGTTCAAGGGTTATCAGCTGGAACAGACAATAAGACAGCATTTTTTCATAGCGGTAATGACGGGTTATTTGTCATTACCGCTATGAAAAAATGCTGAATTATCAGTTTTATTATGGGCCTTTTAAAAATTTGGTATATTTATTAGGATATCTCTAAGTAAAGTGGTTAATCTTCACGTTCATGTGATCTAGTACCATAAATCATTATTGACCCTAATCAGAAAAAAAAACGATATATAAGTCCCTAACTTCTATGGAATAAAAGCCTCGTCTTTCACTATGTCCACCTGGTTCAAGTAATAGTTGCGACGCCCGTAGTCACTGGTTCTGTACTAGAGGCTTACAAACATAAAACTATAAAGCTACCTAGTCTTGGTTCTGCACCAAGAGCTTATAGACGACATAACATTTGGTGACCCCGACGTGAATATTACAAGCATTCTGTAATACCATCACAATCATGGGGTCATCTCGGCGATCAATTTCTTTAAACAACAAAAAATAGCGTTTTCATTTGGCGAACCCTATTTTACTACAACGATCAACAATTAGATTCACGTTTAATCTAGGCACCCAGATCTACAATTCAATCAGATTTGTCAACTTGGCGACAAGTAGTAATCAAAATCATCACACCATCATCAACGCATTCCGGCTAAAAAATGGAAGGATTAATTAAAAATCAAACTTTGATTGGTGAAGAGATCCAAGTTTTAATTAGAAACTATAAAAAGGACTCTCAGGAAAGAAAGTCAAAAGTGACATACTTCCGTAATAAGGCTGACAACTTAATCAGCTCTGGACTGCTTGCGATCACGGCAGTGAAAAAATAAGAATGCATATGGCTGACCATCCTATAGAGAATTCTTATACAAAAGAGAGTTACTACTCAAAAATTAAGGATATTGTAGAAATATATCAAGAAGAGTTTTCCACATGTCTGAGCGAACTTGATCCTAGGTAGACAGCACGCAAGGATTTGATTCCTCTCCAAAGGCATCAAACTGCTCTATGAGTGAATGCTTAGACAAAATAAGCAGGGACGATTCATGCCCCTTGTAAGGGAATATTGCGAAAAAATTAACCATATTCACTACGAGATCTTCAAAACTTTTGAAGACCCAGTCGCGCTGGGATAGAATATGGCAATTTATTCATATGCAAAGGCAGCCATCTTTCAAATACAACGCACACCAATTGATATGAAACCATCAATTACTGCGGGTTTTGACGACAACCATTTTACAAAAATTATTGGATCTACTGTCAGTGACTAACGACGCATCTTCAATAAGAAACTTCCACAACATTCAAGAAACCCTTGCTGCTTTAAGAAGTGTTGGTATAGAAACCATCAATTGGGATGGTTTACTATTATTAGTACTACTGGCAAGGAAATTGGACAAGATGACGTACAATATAGCAATCCATTAAGGACACAACAAAAATGCAGCCAATAAATGAGTTCCTGACATTCCTGGAACAAAGATTCCTGGCACTGGAAGCCATAGGAGAAAAACAATATGCATAAAGGGAGAAACAGAAGATATGTGCGTCTGCCTCATCAGAAAAGGATCAGAATTGTCAATTCTGCAACTCATCAGATCATCGAATTTATCGATGTGAACAGTTTGCGTCAAAATCTGTAGATGCACGTTTAAAATGGTCACAAGCTTAAAATTTGTGTTTAAACTGCTTGCGACCCAACCATTTGGCAAAGGCATGCCTCTCACGCAGCTACATGAAGTGCAGCAAAAAACATAATACGTTGCTGCACTTGGAGAAGTCACATAACTTAAAGATAGCTAACGCAGCAAATAGTAAAAAACAGAAATATGTGCTACTCGCCACTGCTCGCGTCGAAGTACATGGGAACAACGGAAGATTTTGAGATTTCAGAGCAATTTAGGATTCAGGATCACAAGTCGACGTGGATTCTGAAAGAGCGTTTAAAACACTATCGCTAGCAGTAAAAAATTCAAATATGAGAATTGAATTAAAGCCATCGGCGGAAATCCCAAACCCACTAAGTCAAGGGTCAACGTCCTCATAAAATAAAAAACCGGAGATTACACGACACGAATGGAAGCAATCGTGCTACCACATATTGTGGCAGACCGTCCGAACCAAAAAATAAAGGACGTATCCAGCCAACCTACCACTGGCAGATCTAACCTTTGAAAAACCTGAAAAAGGTGGATTTATTTTTAGGAGCAGAGCATTAGTTCGAGCTCATTCTGCCGGAGCAAATTAAAAGAAGCCCAAAGTTACCACTAATGCAAAATTCCAAATTAGGCTGGATAAAAGCTGGTAAACTCCACGCAAAGACTCCAACAACTGCCACGTGATCCATCGCAAGTACAGCTGAGCCACTGGCGAATTGCTGGAACAATTTTGGAGATTGGATAGCTTGCAGTCGACACAACCCTACCGGACCCCAGCAGAGTCACACTGTGAAGCCCATTTCCAAAAGAATGTACAAAGGGCAATTGACGGAAAAATAATAGTAAAACTGCCATATTCTGGAGATGTTTCAGCGCTGGGAGAACCTCGAGAGCTACCGATAAGGCGCTTTCTGGCATTGGAGAAAAAACTCTGACGTGATCCAAAGCTACAAGGTAGTTATGTAGAGTTTATGAAGGAGTTTAAACGACTCGGCCATATGAAGGAAGTAATAACGCAGGAGGTTCCAAGCTCACATTACTTCATTCCACTTCATTTTGTCTTAAAACCAGACAACAGCACAACAAAGTTACGAGTGGTCATCGATGCATCGGCAAAGACATCCTCGGGAATGGCACTGAATGACATATTGTACGCTGGTCCGACAATACAAAGCGAATTATTTTCAATTCTATTGCGTTTTAGGACTTATAAATATGTACTTACCGCCGTCATTGAAAAAATGTATCGTCAGATATGGATAAATCCAGAAGATCAATACAGGCTAAAAACTGTTACAAATGGCACAACTTCAGCCCCATTTTTATCAACAAAATGCTTGCAGCACTTGTCAAACTTAACAAGCAACATTACATATTCGGAGCAAAACCAGTGAAAAATGATTTCTATGTCAATGACTATCTAACTGGAAAACTACTGCAAGGGATCTCAAAGGAAGACCCAACACCACAAGTAAAGCTGGATGATACTGACGACAACAGCATCAAGACATTGGGTCTAAAATGGAGTCCAAAAACTGCCAGCCTCCATGGACGAGCTCAAGCGGCAGAAGCGACCAAAATCACTAAAAGAGTCGTATGCTCAGAATTGGCATACATATTTTACCCACTAGGCCTTTTTGCCCCAGTTGTTGTAAGAGCAAACAAATTTTTGCAACAATTATGGAAGTCTACAATTGACTGGGATGAGGAGCTATCTCCAAGTCTTAAAAGAGATTGAATAATATATCGAGACGACCTTCAAAGTCTCAACAAACTAAAGATCCCTCGACACATCTTCGACGGAAAAACGCCAGTAACAAAGGAAGTTCACACCTTTGTTGATACGTCGGAAAAGGCGTATGGAGCTGCAATCTACATCAACTGTCCGTTTGTTATGTGCGAAATCCAAGGTAGCACCTTTGGCAAGGAAGTCACTACCTCGACTGAAACTCTGTGCGGCAGTATTAGGAGCTGAACTTACGGCACGAGTACGAGGGGATCTGCACATAAAAAACAAATACAATCCAGAATATTTGTCGACAGATTCAAAGATTGTTCTATTTTGGATCAATTCACAATCCTCAAGTCTGAAAACCTTTGTAGCAATAAGAATTTCGAAAATTCGAGAATTGACTACAGCAACTCAATGGCGTCACGTCTCATCGCAAAACAACGCCGCAGACATACTGTGTGAAGCATTACAGAGGAATTTGTATTCGACTAATCTTTGGCTACACGCACCATTATTTCTTCATGGATCACCTTCAAAATGGCCAGAGCCGTTGATTCAGCTACTTAGCGATGACACCACAGTGAGCCGAAAAGGAAAACCAAGGAGTGTAGTAGTTCCAGTCGCCGAAACAGTAAATGCTATATACTCCATTAACCGCAACGACTCACTTCGAAGTCGCATTATAGCATACATGTTGCTATATGTATGTATGTAGCCAAACAAGAAGTGTAATACACTCACACATGAGGAGTTGGAACTTGCAGGAACAATCATATAACAGAAGATTCAACAGACAGACTTCCCTGAAGAGTTAAGGGATCTCACAAGGCATGGATTGGTAGACAGCAGAAGCAATCTCAAATCCATGACACCGTTTCTGGATATGGATAGAATTATAAGAGCGGATGGTAGGCTCGAAAAGTCATCACTATCCTTCGACGAAGAACATCCCATCTTATTACCATACAATGACATAATTGTAAAATCACTGATACGAGAACTGCATGAAGATAACATGCACAGTTGGCCACAAGCATTACTGGCCAAGTCATGGCAAAATTAATGGATCATTAAGGGAAAAACCATGGCTAAGCCAAAGATGTTCCAACAATTAATGGGCAATCTACCTGGGCAACGCGTCACCCCAGCAAGACCATTTCAAAATGCGGGAGTTGACTACTGCGGTCACCACAAAGTTCGAGGTAAACGCTCGGACAAGGCTTACATTGCAATATTTTGTTCTTTTGCGACTAAGGCCGTGGATATGGAGACAGTAAGTGATCTTACTACTGACAAGTTTATCGACGCCTTAAATAAATTCATGGGACGCCGTGGAAATTATCAAACTTTACATTGCGCCAATGCTACAAATTTTTTAGACGCCAACAATATATTGCAAAGATTGGAGGATGCAAGTTACAACCCCAAGGCAAAGGCCAGTATATTAACGGAATGTCAAAAAAGAAACGTAAAATTCGACTTCATTCCACCGCGGGCACCACATTTTGGCGGACTCTGGGAGCAGCAAAACATTTGTTATTGAAAAATGTATCCACTGCCGCATTATCAAACGATGAACTGGAAACGGTTGTAATTGAAATAGAGGCAATTCTCAATTCTCGCCCTCTAACTCCAATGTCAACCGATCCGAATGATTTTGTCGCACTGACAGCTGGCCACTTCTTGATTGGAGAACCGCTAAGGGCACAATCCCATGATACGGCAAAGACAGACGGGAGATCTCTCGGACAAAGGACCTACTTCAACATCTTAAACATACTTTCTGGAATATACCATGTCGACAATGGCCTATCGGAAGAGTCCAAAAGGTTTACACCGGAATCGATGACCACATACGAGGTGTGTTCAAAAAATATCGCGAATTTTGAATTTTTCCCGGATACGAATATTCGAATTTCGATTTTTTTGTGGCGTTATGTTGGTGCATATGTCTCTCACTTATGTTGACAAGTGTATCCATTTTGAATGTTGAAAATTGTTCACAGCTGCTTTGCTTGCACGTGTTTTGGTTGGTCTTCGATTTTTACCTATTCAAAAAAATGGAAAAAAGAACCTGTATCAAACTTTGTGTGAAAAACGAAATTAAGTGCGCAAATGCATTCTGAATTTCGACTATCGGTGGTGCAAAATGTTTTCAGAATTCCGAGAAGATGTGAACGACGTAGAGCGTGCCGAACGCCCCAGCACTTCAAGAACAGACAAAAAAATGTATGAAGTGAAGGAAATGGTATTGGCCAATCGTCGAATCACCGTTAGAGAATTTGCCGAGGACCTAAGCATATCGATTGGCTCGTGCCATTCGAATTTAATCAATAATTTGGGCATGAGACGGGTCGCCGCAAAATTCGTACCAAAATTGCTCAATTTCGATCTCACACATCGCTGCTTGTACGCGACTTCTTGGCCAAAAACACACTAATTATGCCACAGCCACCGTATTCCCCAGATCTGGCATCCTGTGACTTTTTCTTGTTCCCGAAACTGAAGAGGTCCATGAAAGGACGACGCTACGCCACGATTGACGAGATAAAGACGGCATCGAAGGAGAAGCTGAACAAGATACAAAAAAAATAATTTTTTGAAGTGCTTCGAAGATTGGAAAAAACGTTGGCACAAGTGTATAATATCCGAGAGGGATTACTTTGAAGGGGCCGAAATAGATATTTACGAATAAATAAATGAATTTTGAAAATACACAAATTTCGCGATTCTTTTTAAACACACCTCTTACGAGTAGTCGATGTAAAAACAGCCAATGTTACATTCAAGCGGGCGATACACAAATTAGCGCCATTACTAGTCATCGATGAGCCACAAAATAAGCATCCACTCGATGATACGCCACAAACCGATCTCTTAACCAACCCAAAGGCAAAGCGAGTCAGACCCTGTATGTCGTCACTGTCAACGATGTTGCTCACAAAAATATTACTGCTTCCGTTGGTATTGACTCAATCCATCAATATAACACAATTTGAATCAAAGCCTGGCATCTTCTACGAAATAATTGGATCAGCTCGACTGGCAGTGGCGGATTGTACCATCATAGCTTATTATGATCTGGAACCATTTTGGAAGGAGATAAAAACGTTTTCTAGAGGAATTGATAGCATATGGAAAATTTGTACCGACTTAGGCATCACAGATCCATGTCACAACATGTATCAACATTTTAAGCATGTGGAAAACGAGTTATCGGCTGAAAACGAACTTTTCCAGCAAACACCACATAAAAGAGCGCCACTCGATATAATTGGAAATATAGCTAGCAGCTAATTTGGAGTATTGGATTCTACATATGCAAAGGAAATGACCGAAACCATACTAAAGGTAAAAAATCAAACCACCTTTGTGGACTCCACATACAACGCTTTGAAACGTGACAAGGCCATGAATGAAAAAAGACTAAAAATCATGGAAAACCAGTATAAAGCCATGCTCACAGACAAAATCCAACATAATCTGTTTCACTCGTATCTATCTCTTACAACGCAATTGACATTAATGGCAACAAACCTTCAGCGAATGCAAGCAGAAATTGTAAAAGTACTTACTGATGTGCGACACAGAACAATCAGTCCGTTGTTACTATCACCAGGTCAACTGCGAGACCTAATAGAGCAGATGAAGGATCACCTAAAGATAGGACAACAAATTCCTAGTATAATGGTAATGTGCTCCAACTATATAAAACGAAGAAGCCATAGTTGACAAGCACGTCATCTTCAAAATAACGCTTCCACTTATATCGACACAGACGTTGGAACTATACAACGTGATCCCTTTCAAGTAGTGTCTTCCCGTGTAATTACAAAATTATTTTTAGACGTAACACTAATTGCCGTCAATGATCATCGTGATGAATGCCTGAGCCCTCTTCAAAGAAGTGATCACATATGTTATCACAAACAATCACTATTCAGGATGGAACATTGCTGCGAATTTCTGATGTTTAACAACAAAACGGCAGATAGCTGTCTAACATCAACAACGAACCATTCGCTTACTTGGACTAATATGTTCTTCAAGAACCAGTGGATACATTCCACACGGACTCCTATAGATTTCTCAGCTGTTTTTTCTGATGGCACATCAAGCATCCAACTACGAGATGTTTGACTCCTTGCAATGAAGGAAGGCTGTACCATTCGCAACGCAAATATGATCAAAACAGGTCATAGCACATCAACATATGCTTCCTTCACGCGTTTTGGTCATCTAACCACACCGCCGTTTCATCAGAAACAAGGTATAAATAAGTCAAGGGAAATACTGGAGGCGAACAACCTACAAAATATAGACATAATACCAGAAAATGAAATCCAAATGCCACAATGGATTTCACCGATGAAACACTCCGTCATCATTACATATATCGCCTTAGCAACATCAATAGTATTAATTGCACTACACATCAGCAAAAGAACCCTTTCATCAGCCCCAACAACACCAGCAACACTCAGCACCCAAAGCAACATAGCGGCCCCATTAGCTGGACAAGACGCCTTTCGGATCGACATATCTGATAGTAAAACTACCGTTTAACGGCCGGGAGTATGTTGAGTCTACGTTATCTAGAATCAATGTTCTAAAAATTTCACACCATATTAAGATAAAATATCATGTTCAAGGGTTATTAGCTGGAACAGACAATAAGCAAATAACCCGTCATTATCGCTATGAAAAAATATTGAATTATCAGTTTTAAGATGGGCCGTTTAAAACCTTTGTATATTTATTTAGGATATCTGTAAGTAAAGTGGTTAATCATCACGTTCATGTAATATAGTACCATAAACCATTATTGACCCTTATCATCCAAGTAAACGATATATAAGGCTCTAACTTCTATGAAATAAATCAGTACGAAAATAGCACTTAAATATAGAGCACTGTCTCGTCTTTCACTATTTCTAGTATTAGTAGTAGTAGTAGTACTAGTTGCGACGCCCGTAGTCACTGGTTTTGTACAAGACGCTTACAAACATAAACATATAAAGCTGCCTAGTCTTGGTTCTGTACCAAGGGCTAATAGACGACATAACAGTTATAATGGGCACTGATAAAGACTTGGACTTGATGACCATTCAGCATTTGGTATAAAATCTCATGTGCAAACCAAACTTCATCCAGATCGGACTACTATATCATATGGCTGCCATAGGAACAATCGGTTACAATGTTATTTACGAAAATTGTTTGTGTCTATTGAGCGATTTCAACAAAATTTACAAAATACACCTTTCCTATCATTCTCAATATGCTGACCAAATTTTATCCCAACGGGACAACTATATGATATACATAGCTCCATATAATATAATCACAGAGATCACATCTGATTTTGTGAGCGTCACCGAAAACGAGGGAGGGACCAAAACGATTACAAATACTATTCTTAACCTAGCAATCGATATTTAAATATGTATGTATTACACTGTATATTTTTAAGAACATAAATAAAAACAATAGAAATGCTCAAAACAGAACTTATGCACTTGTTCCTCTATGAGTGTCAATATTTGGAGATGTCTCATGAATAAATGTAAAATTGCTTTACATTAGATAAATTTAATATGATACATTCGTTATTATAAAATGAAAGAATAACATGTTTTCATTGAGTTTGAATTTTTTGCCTGTGGTTGACTTTTCTGGAGAAACGCCCGAGGTGGTCAAAAGTATTTACACATCGATAATTGTTTTTCATGCTCATGCTCATGCAAAATAATTATCGATGTGTAAATACTTTTGACCACCTCTGTACTTCCTCGACGCTACGTGAGGGTCTAAACTCACGAGTTAACTGTCTTCAGGTCTTCGAAATTTTGCACAGTAAATGTGTGCAGCATTCCAGCAGGCGACGACAGGCAGTAAGCTGTATCCGATCATCCACTTAAGGTTTCGTAATTTCTTGACGTCATTGGCGTTGTCGGCAGAAAAACGCGGGCTTGTGAATTGATCACACTCAGATCAGTAATTTGTTGGTTATGTACAACTTGATACGTACCCAGCTGCTGTTGCAAATTTTGTTGATGCAACTGCTCGTCTAGTACATACGAAGGAAGAAACGAGGAGGTATTCCAGCAGACGGCAGCACTGGCAGAAGTACCAAAAGTAGTGGTCGCGTCGACTGAGGCGACCATAGGCAGAAGGATAATCCACGGATCACTGGTAGCTGCAGGAGCATCTATTAAGGCGGCGTCACTTGACGCATCGTCACTTGAGGCGACGTCATTTGGCACAACTTCACTTGATGCGGCAACTTTTAAGATGACGGCAGTTGAAGCAGCAGCAGTTGATACAGCGGCATTTGAAGCAGCTGCATTTAAAGCGGCAGCAATAAAAGCGACAGCTGTTGGGATAACGGCCGTTGACTTAGACAAATCCGCGTATTGCCACTTATGTGGCGATTTAAAAACATTTGGCATCGTTGAATTGTTAAGTCTGATTGTCCGGTATGATAATTCCGGCGCTTGGCATACTCCAATTGTTGAATAGGTATCCCACTTCTGAGATGTAAAAGACGAATTAATTAGATGAAAACTACAAGATGACATTTATTTTTATTGGTTTTTTTAATATTATCCCGGAGATCACATCTAATCTCGTGAGTGTCACCAAATAAGGCAAAACGATTGTAAATACTGTTCGAGTTCTTAACCTAACAATCGATACTTAAAAACTAGACTTACGATATATACTCAGAATGGTTCACTTAACAGATATAATCGATATGTTTATTACGAATTTTTTTAAAGTTGCAAGTTATTGGGCTACATCTCAAACGTGGCTTAAGAAAGAGATACTTAGGAGGATTAAGTCATTTCTACGATTTTTTGTATAATCGATTGTTTTCCATTGACATACATATAAGTCTCATTTTGTTTAAATAATAGCGTCATAATTACTATGTCAAATTTCGTTCGAAATAAAGAGCATGTGCGGAATTTGTTGCTTATTTTATTTTTTTCAAAAGATAGCAGATTAAGCACACCGTTTGCTAGTAGAAACTCATGGTGAATTTGACTGGAAATTGTTACGAATTGGCTTGTTATTCACCAAAGAGCGGGGTTGTTAACCAAAACCCACCATCCATCCACCAAAACGATTGGGGAGCCTCGATAATACCACTATTAAGTTATACAAACACTACCAACACTAAACAACTATCGGCCATCCCTATAGGCCACCCTACCTTTGGCGGCAACATTCAAAATAATTCGTTGCACCACCCATTGACAAACGCTTAACTCAGCTCTACAAATCCAGGCTAAAACTTACACATGTTAATTTTTAACATAATTTATACATATATATTTTTGTTAACGCTATACATTTTCAGTCCTTTTTTATATATTTACATATTTTCCTAAATAATTGAATTTCATTTTTTACTTTTCTCCATTTTAAATATTTGTCTATTTCATCTTATGTATTTCCTGTTGTTTATAGTTTGCCTTTATATGTTTATAAGAATGGGTGGTCTCGGGGTTACCTAAACGACCAAAGAGCTCAAAGAAGCATAGGGGGCCGGACAGTGCCAAATTAAATTAAATTGGCATATACAAAAGTGTACTAAAGTTTGGCTGCTAATTATTGGCGAATAAAAGAACACAACAAAAAAGTGCCAACCAGAAAATATGGCAAATCAAGGATAGTAACAAATGATTTTTATAAACATTTAAATAAATGAATAATAACATATAAATAGTACAAAAAAAAAAAAACTACTCAAAATTTAATTTATCAAAACAAAACTATTGCTGTCTGGAGCGACACTGCTCATCACATCTGTCCCACTGTGCCAGCGCGCACAGCTGATGCTGCTTGATATCACCGTCGTCCGCTGTTATTGTTGCTGCTGTATTAGTGTTGTTGCTGTTACACCATAGGCCTGTATGGTCACTGTTGGCCTTGGTATCGTTGTAGCTGTTGTTGTGGCTGCGTGAGTTGCAAATGTTGAAATTACTCTGTTGTTGTTGTTGGTATTTAAGTTGCTTTTGGTTTTTTTAGTGCTTTGGTTTAGATTGGGCTTTTCTTTTGCTGTTCTGGTTGTAATTTGCGTCGCACGGAGGTGTCAAGCAATTATTTTGCTTTTCAATTTTATTAAATTTTAATTTTATGTTCGAACTGAAATATTGTTGCATCTGGGGCTGAGCAGAATCGGAATATCGATAATTGTTGAGAATTCATCGCACACTGCTCAGCTGGAGCCACCTCCATACTCGGCGGGACGAGGGGGATATTAGTATAAGAGTTAGGTTATAAGAAGTAGGTTATAAGAGTAGAAAGAATGAAGAGAGAGAGAGAGCATAGTGGCTGAGCGGGGGCGGTCGTTGACGCTAGGGAACCGTTGCATGGAAGAGGGAATTGGAGGATGACAATTTTGAATTTTGCTTAGCAGCAGGTGGCCTTAGAGTCAACGAGGGAGTTGCTTTTTGGAGATCGGCACGAGCAGTTGCGTGACTGGATCAAAAAAAGAATTTTTGTTGTGCGTTTGGTTAATGTTCGATGTGTAGTTTTGGGAGGGTGTTTTTGTTAAGTCTAGTAGTTTGTTTTTTTTTGTTCGTCCAAAAGGGGAAGAATATCTATAAGAAAAACTATGTGTAGAAAATTTAATATAAATAAGTACGTATAATTTGATTGGTAGTGATACGAATATGTGTGAGTAGTTTGTTGATGGGAGGGGGGATTGCGTAGCATGGATTAAGCGAGCTGGCGTAGAATTTTGATAATGGGTGGCGCAACGGAACAATTTGAATGTTGCCGCCACAGGTAGGGTGGGTGCGTTGCGGCAAGAATATCGGGGCCGCCGATAGAGATGGCCGATAGTTGGGTAGTGTTTGTATTGTTTCGTAGAGTGTAGTAGTAGCGATGTAGAGGTTCTACAATCGATGATTGTGGATTGTACGCTCGGTGGGCTCTGGTTAACAACCCCGACCTGAGGCGAATGAGCTAGCCGTGGTAGCCCCAGGAAAGACAAGCCGAGTCGTAACAATATGGCGCCCCAACTGGAAATGGAGCTCGACGAGGTGCGCCTCGTCGTATCATACGGCCCAGAAAGAAAAAAAAATAAATAACACATAAGATTTTCGAATCTCACGTGTTAGTATGTTTTGGTTTGCAGACCGGTCCTTCATGGTGTCTTGTCGGGAGCATATATGCTCGCCTTCAATTGTACATGAAGGATACGATCTGCAAATCAAACATCTTTGTCGTTTTGTTTAAATGTTTTTATAAAGTAAAGCGTCTTTTTGTGTTTTCTGGATTTGGCTGTCCGACCAAAACTATCGTCTGACAACGGTGACCCGTGCGGGGAATAAAATCTCCAGCACGCGATACATCGTGACGACGATGGTTGGCTAGGTGGTGCATAGTGGGCAATGGTGACCCGTACAGGGAATAACTCTAGTACGCGCTGCATCATTGGACACTATCCCACCGTGGGCAGCCAGAACCAAAAGAAAACACAATAGAAGAGTAAGCCTGGCTCACGGAGATCTCTTGACTGTCGATCGTCAGCTCAGCTGACGATCTGACATGTCGACGGATCTCTCGTGTTTTGTTTTTTTTGTACAATAAATGTCTGGCCATTTCTATCGAACCGTAGGGTTAACGTAGTTTTAGTCAGCTCGAACCGGCAGGATGCAATCCCCTTCATATTTTGTGTAATAAAATATATCTGTTTGTTTATCTTTTTGGTGTTATATATTTGGCGATAGTTATATGTTATTTATGCGGTATTTGTTTATTTATAATTATTATTTGTGGTTATTATTTAGATCTAATATTTATTTATTTATAATTATTTTGTAATATTTGTGCATTTGCAGTTATTTAATGTATATTTATTAATAGATATTATTTAATAATTGCACGTTGGTAATTGTTAATTGGTATTTATTTATTTGTAATTGTTATTTAACGTGTATGTGTGTTCATTTATTATTAAATATTTGTTCATTTATATTTATTATCTAAGAATTGGTAATTTATTTAATTTATGTTTGTTACTTAGGATTTATTAAATAATACTTGTTATTTATTATTTATATTTATTTCATTTGTTATTTATTATTTTTGTTATTTATTATTTTCGTACTTGCATAGGGGCGGGTTCTTTATTTATTTATTTAATTATTTATTTTTGTAGAACGTGGTTTTTTTTTTGATCATGGCTGAAGGAGAGGGCGCGCACGGGTATAATACCCGAAGTAAGGCAGTCCATAGGGACAGCTCGTGGGAGAGCGATCTGCCACAAGGGGTGTATGGTGCAGTAGCACGAACACCGCCTCCGGATGCAGCTAGGGCGGAGGGGAGGAGCCGAAGCCAGAACTGCGATCGGAGGAGGCATCAGCGGTGAACGCAATGCTTGCCCAGGCACATCTAACCTTTATGAAGTCGCAAGCCGACGGCATCTGCCAGACCATCCAGCAGGATATGCGGCTAGGCTTCATGGAGGTGATGAAGGCCATAAACGATTTTATCCGGCCGATCGCAGACCAACTGCCTCGCGAACGGCAAGAGCCGACGGTAGCCGAGGGCTTGCCTCGCTTCCATGCGGGGAACAATGAGGATGAACTGATGGCGTTCGACGGTGAGGCAGAGCCAGAGCCAGAGCTTGGTTCCGGTATAGGAACGAGGAGAAGCGGAGGTTCGGTGGATGGTCCACCTAATCCATTTCCTAAGCCACCACGAATGGTGACGCCGGACGAGCCCATTAGGTTTAGGCCAGCCGATCCACAAACGCGGACATGGAGAAATCCGACGACGTCGCAGTGGAGTGACCATCGGGTTGAGCGGACAGACGAGGGGGCGTCAGGCAGGAATCCGTGGGCGAGGATAGAGCGCTGGGATGTGTCCTTCGACGGAGACGCGAATAAATCTTCCGTCGAGGATTTTATTTTTCGGGTTGAGTTCCTCCAGCGCCAGTATAGGTGCCCTTGGGATGAGGTACTGCGCTGCTTCCACCTCCTCCTCAAGGGAAGGGCCAGGGATTGGTACTGGCTACATGTGCGACAGTTTCGAGTGGAGAGATGGGACGAGCTGAAGCGTGCGTTATTGGCTGGATTCAGGGGAACCCAGACCGAGTACGACAAGATGCACGAGCTGATGCAGCGGAGGCAAAGAGGCAGTGAGGGTGCTGACGATTTCGTCTACGCCATGCGGAAGCTCGCATCGAGGTTGCGGGAACCCCTGCCGGAAGCTCGTCTCATCAAGATAATCAAAAAGGGGCTCCGGGAGGATCTGGCGCGTTACGTGTATGCCCTCGAAGTGTACACCCTGCACCAGTTGAGGGATGAGTGCAGCGAGGTGGAGCAGGCGTACGGCAGGAGGAGTATGGGCAAGCCTTTTGAGAATCGACCACCGCCGAGGTATGGCGCAATGGAAGTGCGCAAAGGGGTGAATGAGGTGGAATTGGAAGAAGAACCGGAAGAACCCGATATAGAAGTAGAGGAGGCGCGTGAGGGGGCACGAAGGCAGCAGAGGCCAGGTTGCTGGAATTGTGGTCTTCCAGACCACATTTTCAGGGATTGTTTGGCCAAGGAGCGAAAGGTGTTTTGAAAGACGACGTTAATCAGGCATAAGATCGAGTTAGTGGCAGGAGCGCAGCCGGTGAAAGATCGCCATTATCCCATGTCTCCAGCAATGCAGCAGGTGGTGTGGGACGAGGTCGATAAGATGTTGGCTATCGGTGTCATCGAGGAGAGCAACAGTCTGTGGAGTAACCGTACCACAGTTGTACGAAGGCCGGACAAAAATCGATTCTGTCTCGATGCCCGGAAGCTCAACAATTTGTCGATCAAGGACGCCTATCCGCTACCTTCCATTGAGGGTATCTTGTCCCGAGTCGACCAGACTCATTACATTTCTAGCGTCGATCTCAAATTCGCATTCTGGCAGATCGAACTAGAAGAAGAAAGCAAGGCATGTACGGCGTTCACTGTTCCGGGCCGTCCTTTGTATCAGTTCAGGATGATGCCATTCGGATTGTGCAATGCAGCCCAACGCCTCTGCCGTTTGATGGACAAGGTGATCCCAACGGAGCTGAGGTCAAATGTCTTCGTGTATCTGGTATATTCGTGTATTTGCTAATCATAGCTCCTGACTTCGAGACTCATTTGATGTATTTAAACAGAGTAGCGGAATGTCTAAAAGCAGCTAATTTGACAATAGGGCTAAAAAAGTCAAAATTCTGTTTTAAATCTCTCAGGTATTTGGGGTTCATCATAGGCGGAGGAACGTTGCGAATGGACCCAGCTAGAGTAACAGCGATAGACAACATCCCAGTGCCGAGATCGGTGAGAGAGGTACGATCTTTCCTAGGCACGGCGGGGTGGTATAGAAGGTTCATCCGTAACTTTGCCGCGATAGCAGTTCCACTGACGGATGCGTTGAAGGTAAAGGGAGGCAAAAAAATCACTATAGGAGAAGAAGGAGTTAAGGCAGTACAGGCCTTGAAGAAGGCGTTGACTACGGCTTATTTCTCTGCCAAGTTGAATAAGCACCAGCTCAACTACTCCGTAACTGAGAAGGAGTGTTTAGCGGCGATCATGGCGATTCATAAGTTCAGGCCCTATATAGAACTCATGCCATTCACTGTCATCACGGACCATGCCAGTTTGAAATGGCTTATGTCTCTAAAGGACCTAAGTGGTCGATTGGCAAGGTGGTCGTTGCAATTGCAGGCGTTGGACTTCGTGATTGAGCATCGGAAAGGGTCAGAGAATGTAGTGGCCGACACGCTCTCACGAAGTCTAGATGCGGTAGTGGCCGAAGTAAAGGAAGAATTGGATCCTAGCGCGATTTTGGGGTTCCAGACGAACGAATTCGACACTGAAGGATATAGGGAGCTAGTTCAGGAAGTCGAAGAAAATAAACAGCAATTGCCTGACCTAAAAGTGGAAGGGGGCGTTATTTTCAAACACATGCCGCATAGTAAGTTGGAAGACGAACTTGAGGGCTGTGTTTGGAAGCTTTGGGTTCCTGCATCGCTCACCCATGAGCTTATCCGGAGAGCGCACGAAGAGCATACGTCGGCACATGGAGGAATGGTGAAGACATTGCATGCTTTGCGGCGGCAATACTTTTGGCCAAAGATGGCGGTACAAGTGGCCGATTTCATCCGATGTTGCGACGTGTGTAAAGAAGTCAAGGCCACGAATTTTAAGATGCAAGTGGGAATAGGGACCGAAGTAGTGACGGAAAGGCCATTCCAGAAGCTATATATTGATTTCTTGGGGAAGTATCCGAGGTCAAAAAGGGGTCATGCATGGATCTTTATTATGGTTGATCACTTCTCCAAATTCATATTTTTGAAAGCTATGCGCGAAGCGACAGCAAAGTCAGTAGTGGAATTCCTGGTGCACGAGGTGTTCTTAAAGTTTGGAGTGCCCGAGGTGATACACTCGGATAATGGCAGGCAGTTTGTAGGAAAGATTTTTGAGGAGATGACGCAGGCGTATGGGGTTACTCATTTAAGGACTGCCATTTACTCTCCCCAAAGCAATGCTGCGGAGCGAGTGAATCGGTCAGTCCTAGCAGCGATTAGGGCGTATTTGGAGAACGACCATCGCGAATGGGATCTTCACCTCCCGGAGATTGAGGCAGCGCTGCGTAACAGTGTCCATGCCGCGACAGGAGTCACTCCGTTCTTTGCAGTGTTCGGGCAAAATTTGATGCTGAACGGAGCTCAGTACGCTTTGGCTCGTAAGCTAAAGTCTCTGTGTGAGCACGAGATGGCTACGTTAGGCCGAGCCGATAAGCAACGGCTCATCCAGGAGAAAATCCAGAAACACCTTCATCAGGCGTATGAGCGGAGCAGGCTGCGCTATAATGAGCGAGCAAGAGAACTCCATTTGGTTCCAGGGCAGGAGGTCTATCGGCGTAATTTTGTATTGAGCAATTTTAAAAATGCATTCAATGCAAAATTCGCCCGAAAGTTCCTGAAGGCTCGCGTCATACGAGCAGTGGGCGCAAACATGTTCGAACTGGAGAACGAGAGTGGACGACCGATAGGTATATTTCACGCCAAAAACATCCGACTGTAAGCCCGGCTAGCTCAGTCGGTAGAGCATGAGACTCAGGGTTTGGGCGAGGGCCTACGTTGGGCGCGGCATACCCAGAGCGGATAGCCCCCATGCGCTCGAATATTGGCACCACTTCCTTCGCGGGCGTAAACTCCTGCGAGCCGGGTGCAAATCTTCGAGTGATGTTGCATCTGGGGCTGAGCA
Organism: Drosophila dunni; assembly: GCA_018152125.1. Lineage (NCBI taxonomy): Eukaryota > Metazoa > Arthropoda > Insecta > Diptera > Drosophilidae > Drosophila > Drosophila dunni. The sequence continues at coordinate 15,941 of JAECXC010002689.1, read as the reverse complement.
GAATCGGAATATCGATAAGTGTTGAGAATTCATCGCACACTGCTCAGCTGGAGCCACCTCCATACTCGGCGGGACGGGGGGATATTAGTATAAGAGTTAGGTTATAAGAAGTTGGTTATAAGAGTAGAAAGAATGAAGAGAGAGAGAGAGCATAGTGGCTGAGCGGGGGCGGTCGTTGACGCTAGGGAACCGTTGCATGGAAGAGGGAATTGGAGGATGACAATTTTGAATTTTGCTTAGCAGCAGGTGACCTTAGAGTCAACGAGGGAGTTGCTTTTTGGAGATCGGCACGAGCAGTTGCGTGACTGGATCAAAAAAAGAATTTTTGTTGTGCGTTTGGTTAATGTTCGATGTGTAGTTTTGGGAGGGTGTTTTTGTTAAGTCTAGTAGTTTGTTTTTTTTTGTTCGTCCAAAAGGGGAAGAATATCTATAAGAAAAACTATGTGTAGAAAATTTAATATAAATAAGTACGTATAATTTGATTGGTAGTGATACGAATATGTGTGAGTAGTTTGTTGATGGGAGGGGGGATTGCGTAGCATGGATTAAGCGAGCTGGCGTAGAATTTTGATAATGGGTGGCGCAACGGAACAATTTGAATGTTGCCGCCACAGGTAGGGTGGGTGCGTTGCGGCAAAAATATCGGGGCCGCCGATAGAGATGGCCGATAGTTGGGTAGTGTTGGTGTTGTTTCGTAGAGTGTAGTAGTAGCGATGTAGAGGTTCTACAATCGATGATTGTGGATTGTACGCTCGGTGGGCTCTGGTTAACAACCCCGACCTGAGGCGAATGAGCTAGCCGTGGTAGCCCCAGGAAAGACAAGCCGAGTCGTAACAATATTGTCACTATCGTCACTGTGGTTGTTGGTTTCAAATGTTAATTTATTCTTAGACAGTTGTAACGTGTTTAACGATTCGTCTGTCGCACAGTGTCAAGCAATTATTTGTTTTTATAGGTTGTGTTGAACGTGAACTTTATTTATTTATTTAGTTTTTTTACGGACACCATACTGGACACCACATAGAAAACAAGTAAGAAAAGTACAGTCGAGCACGCCCGACCGTATAATACTCTCTGCATTTTAATCCCTATTAAATTATTAAAATCGGTATCGAGATATTACAATGTGTTGTACTTGCATTAAAACACATTGAAACAAAAACAATCTATGCATAATCACACATACATCTGTTTGTTTGTATGCGAATACACATACGTTTGACATTATATGTGTTCATACTTGTATGTATGTGTGTATTCGGCGCGGCCAGCGACTGCCGACTGCGCTGCCGCCACACAAGCCGAGCAAACGTTCGCTTGCACTCATTAGTGATATTGCGTTCAATTATCAATATTGTAACGCTTTCCAGTTTCGAGGTGTGTCTAGTTTTTTGCTCATTGTGGGCGAATGGGGAGCGTCATCGAAAAAAAAAAGATTTTTGTATTGCCTGACTAAATATGTAATCGATTGAGACCAAGCTCGAACTTGTAGCTCTTACCATCTCTGAAGTCTGTTTGTTCATACGGACAGACAGACGGACAGACGGTCAGACGGACATGGCTATATCGACTCGGCTTGTGATGCTGATCAATAATATATATTTTATGGGGTCACGTCTTTATGGGGTCTGCCACGCCTCCTTCTGCCTGTTACATACTTTACACAAACCCAATATACTCTTGCAGAGAGTATAATAAACATAACTACCAGACTAAACCAACGCACACCAAACGCACAAAAACTCCTTATAGATCCGGCCACGCGTCTGCCTTGTACCGATCTTCAAAAGCATTTCCCTGTTTGACCCTAAGGCCACCTGTTGCTATGGATGATTTCATTTCTTAATCCCTCTATTCTTATTCCATGCAACGGTTCCTTAGAGTCAACGGGTGTCTGCCCTTCCGTCGCCTGCCCCCTCTCTCTCTCACTCTCTCTTCTATTAGGCTGCCCAATTCTTATTGTTATACTTTCACTTCCGAGTATGGCCCTACCGGCTGAGCAGAACAGTGTGCGCAATTTTTCAACACTAGCTGAAAATTCGATTCTTCTCAGCCCCAGATGCAACATCACTCGAAGAGCCAGTGATGCTAATATTCGAGAGCATGGAGGCTGTCCGCTTCGAATTTGCCGCGCCCAACGTAGGCCATCGTTCAAACCCATACATTAAAAGTCTTATGCTCTACCGACTGAGCTAGCCGGGCTTATAGCAGGATACCTTTCGTGTGAAAGACGTCTATCGTTCTCCAGCTCAAACATATTCGTACCTACTGCTTTTATGACGTGAGCCTTCAGGAAATTTCGACCGAATTTTGCTTCGAACGCATTTTTAAAGTTGCTCAATACAAAATTTCGCCGAAAAACTCCTGTCCTGAAAGCAAATGCAGTTCCAGTGCCGCTCATTATAGCGCCAACTGCTCCGCTCATACTCCTGATAAAGATGGCTCTGTATTTTTTCCTGGATGAATCGTTGCTTATCTGCTCGACCTTGCTCATACAAGGACTTCAATTTGCGTGCCAAAGCATACTGAGCCCCGTTCAGATTCTTCCCAAACATAGCAAAAAACGGTGAGACTCCTGTTGTTGCATGGACGCAGTTACGCAACGCGGGCTCGATCTAAGGGAGATACAAATCCCACTCACGGTGGTCGCTTTCTTAATATGCCCTAATCGCTGCTAAGACTGACCGATTGACTCTTTCCGCAACATTGCTTGGGGAGGGTTAATGACAGTTCTTAAGTGTGCGATCCCTTACGCCTGCATCATCCTCGAAAATCTTCCCCACAAACTGCTTGCCGTTATCCGAGTGAATCACTTTGGGCACCGCTTTTGCCACTATTCTCACTGGTATTCTATAATTAGTTACCTTTACTTCCTTGCACACGTCGCGACTTCGGGCAAAATCGGTCACTTGCACTGTCATCTTGTGACAAAAGTATTGCCTTCGTAAGGCGTGCAAAATCTTTGCCGTTCCACCATGTGCCGACGAATGCTCTTGATGAGCTCTCCGGATCAGCTTGTGCGCCCAAAAGTTTCCAAACACAGCCCTCAATTTCGCCATCCAACTTACTTTGTGACAGGTGCTTGAAGATTAGGCCCCCTTCCACTTTCAAGTCTGGCAATTGCTGCTTGTTATCCTCAATGTCTTGAGCTAATTCCCTATAGTCCTCAGTCTCGAATTCGTTAGTTTGGAACCCCAAAATTGCTTCATGCTCTAATTCTTCCCGAGCCTCGGCCACTACCGCTTCTAGGCTTCCTGAGAGATTGTCAGCAACTACGTTTTCTGAACCTTTTCGATGCTCAATCACGAAGTCTAACGCCTGTAACTGTAATGACCACCTTGCCAATAGGCCACTCAGATCTTTCAAGGACATAAGCCAAGCTGGCATGGTCAGTGATGATGGTAAACGGCATGGGTTCTAAATAGGGCCTGAATTTCTGGATCGCCAAGATCGCCGCTAACTCCGTTAACTCCTTCTTCTCCTAGACTGACATTTACGGATGAACCTTCGATACTATCCAGCCGTGCATAGGAAGGATCGTTCCTCTCTCACCGATCTTGGCACTGGGATGTTATATTGTTTTGGCTGTATTGTTTTTGTCACGAAGTTTGTAACGCATTGAAGGAGGCGTTTCCGATACTATAAAGTATATATATTATTGATCAGCAACATCACCACTACTACATTATACAAACATTACCAACACTAAACAACTATCGACCATCTCTATCGACGGCATCGATGTTTTTGCTGCAACGTACCCACCCATATATCCTTGCAGAGGGTATATTGTTTTTGTCACAAAGCTTGTAACGCATTGAAGAAGGAGTTTCAGACCACATAAAGTATATTTATTATTGATCAGCATCAAAAGCCGAATCGATATATCCATGTCCGTCTGTCGGTGCTGTTCTTCTCCCACTGTTGATCAAATTTCAACAAAATCGGACTTCTATCTCATATGGCTACCATAGAAACAATTGGTGATTGAAACCAAATTAAAGCATTCATGACTGCAAAGGGTATTTAACCGTTTTTTTTGGTTTTACATTACATATAAATAAATCCGCGTGTGCCGTGGGGTTCATAAGCTTCGCCAGTGCCAACAGGATCTCAGTATGAATGAGGGGGTGGATTTATTCCTTCGACGAAGACGGTCACACTGGGAAAGGTGGCTACTATTAAATTGTAAAGCACCATTTATATTGTAAGAGGCGAAGACTTTGTGATGTTTTGTTCATTCTTTGTGGGGCGTGATCAGTCTGATCCCCATCCTCTTCAACTCCTCAGGGAAATTGTGGAATCATACGACAGATCGAGTAAAGACCACTCTAATATCTATCTCTCTAGGGTCACTCATCTTATCATAGCGAGTTCTAACACTCCTTCCCTGACCATAGATACATTGAGACAACCGTATCATTTGAGGTCCCCAAGGCTGTCCCTTTCAGCAACCTGAAAAGGATCAATTGGAACATTTTCCACTCGCATCTCCCCTTGGTACCGCCAATGCCGCAAGACTTGAGTTGGACCTGCCATACGGAGCACCTGACATCCTCGTTCACATCGGTTCTAAATCGGGCAACGCTTAAAGCCTGTTCAATTAGCAGAAGCGTAGGCCGTGCTCAGCCTTACTCACTAGACGAGCACCGTAAGAGCGCCAGAAGGCTCTTTAACCAAAGTACTTAGACTGAGATGAGGCATGGTACAGCTATAAAAGCTCTGTGCACAAAAAAATATTTTACAATAAATAAAAATATAAATCTTTTGAGTAAATGTTAAGTGGGGGAACTTGACACTGAGTTAGAAGAATTAATAGGAGATTTAAAAGATAAATTAATACCAAACCAAGTAAACATGCTGGGTTTTACGAAACTTTAGATATGGTGAAAACTGTACCAGAGTTTGACGGAAAATGTAAAGCCTATGTTTCATGGCGTACAGCCGCTCATACAGCGTATAAAGTTTTCGAGGACTATGTCGGAAGCTTAAAACATTACCAGGCATTAAGCATAATTAGGAACAAAGTAAGAGGTTCTGCCGACATGGTGTTATCTTTGTATAGTACAAAATTAAATTTCAAGGCGATTATAAACAGACTTGACTTTACGTACGCCGATAAACGGCGTACAAGAATTTTCTGTTCTGCGCCAAGGAAACCTTACTATAATTCAACATTATTACGAAATAGAAAAAAACGAAATCAAAACAATAATAACATACGACCACAAGTTGGCTACTTCAATGAACAAAAAAATATAGATCGGACGCATTGAAAGTATTTATTTCAGGAGCAAAGAAATCCCTGAGTGACACTCTTTTCTCGGCAAGACCAAAAGATTTACCTTTGGCCTTAGCACAAGAAGTCGAATAAAATTACGAAAGTTTCAAATTTGCAAACAGTTTTGCAAGGAACATTGAGGAGAAAGCTCAAAGTTATGATCAAAGACACTCGAACAATATTACTCCAGAAAATACCTCACAACATGGAGAAAACCCTTTATATAAACAAAAGCCTCAATTTAGCAACCAAGGTCCAAGACAAGAAGCGCCACAACCAATGGCAGTTGATACTTCCTAAAGATTCAGACAACCGACCCAAGCAAACCAAGGTATCTTTTCTAATGTCTCTCATCAAAACCAAGTTCTAAAAAGACCAAATAGTGGAACAGCTAGATACACAGGCCCAAAGCAACAGAGAGTAAACCATATTTCTTAAGAAGGAAACTCTGAAAATCAAGAGCAAGAATACCAGGCAGTTGCAGAATCTGAAATATCAGACATTGATGATGAAAATCAACTGCAAGAGCTGAATTTTTTAGACTCAGCTAAAACGATAAATCTACTCATTGACACAGGCGCTTCTAAGAACTATATAAATCCTATTTTAGAGTTACACGACGTAATCAAAGTAAAAGACAAAATTCAGGTTAAGCCACTTTGGAACACCAATTCCGGTATGCAGGTTCCTAGAGACAGCCTTAATGTAATGCATTCAAAATTTTGAGCTGCCACGCCCTCTTTTCTCACACGAACTGAAATACTTTTAAACTTCAATGCCGTTTTTAAGGCATTTATTCAAATAGTACAGTGTTGTAATTTAACATTCGCTTGGAGATATATCATATAAAATTATCCTGAAAGTGGCGTTAAAATCCTACTTTTAACAAAAGAGCTATGACGTAACTATGTTTATGTAATTTAGCTGCAATATCACCCACTGCGCTCAACCGAGACAGCAACATACAAACATGTTCGAATGTATTCGCTGCATGTGTAACGTCAGAGCTGCCCGCAGACGCTGGCCGCGACGTTCACTGCTGTACATACATACATATATATGTGCATACATATAATTTCAAGCGAATGTGTATTGTGTATGCTGACAATCGGAAGATTCTTGAAAGTGGAGTGTGCTGCAACTGGTAGACTTGCGGCGCGTTCTTGCATATTCGCATGAGGTCGTAGGTTCGAGTGCTGACAATGAGAATTGATAATTTATTTTTATTTTAATTTCAATTAAAAATGTACATATACAATTTTAATTTATAAATTTCATTTGAAAATTTTAATTCAAATTAAATACAAATGCGCACTACTATGGGATTACGGGGTCTTTTACAGGCGGCTCGATCGACCGTAGCCTTTCTTACTTGTTAATACTGCAACCACATTTTTTTTTTCCTTCCAAATTTTACTTGATTTTCTTAACAAAGCAAATGCAAACTTAGACTTTAAAAATAATATTCTAAAAACTAAATCTGGATGTGACAAAATTTAATTTCAGAAATGCGCAAATGTCAACTTTACAGAAGAGATAGAGAAAAAACTCAAAACATGCTAAGAGAAAAAATAGGCGTTTTTGCTGATCTAACGTACAATACTAACATCATTGCAACAATTCTAACGGAAGATGAGGATGCAATTTACTCAACATTTTACCGTACTCATTAGGAACAAACGAATACGTTAATTATGAAGCGAAAAACATGTTGAGGGATAATATTTTTAGACCATCCAGTTCACCGTATAACAATCCGGTGTGGATAGTCGATAAAAAAGAAGTAGATAAAAAAGGAAACAGGAAAAAAGTATTGTCATTGATTTTAGCTATACTCTCAAACCTAGAAAAGGCAAAGTACTTCACAGCTCTTAACTTGAAATCAGAATTTCATCACAGAAAAAACCGCATTTTCAATAGGGAACGGGAAGTATGAATTCTGCAGATGCCCCTGGAATATTCCAACGAGCAATTGATGACGTACTTCGGTAACAGATCGGCCAGTCATGCTACGTTTACGTAGATGACGTGATTATATTCTCAGAAGACGTGGAAAACCACGTATATCACATTACCTGCGTATTAGACAAATTATTTAATGCTAACATGATTAGATCATTCCATGGCTTAGCATGCTATTACAGATGCTTTATAAAAGATTTTGCGTCTATAACCAAAACACAAAGTAAGTGCACAGTAAGTGGCCGACAATCAAAAAAAATCCCTGTAAGCCGCAACGAAAAACCAATGTTGACCTTTGAGAAACTCAAGAACATATTATTTTCCGAAGATTTAAGGCTTTACACTGAGTATGAAAAACAGTTGCAGTCTTGGATAAGAACGCAAATGCAAAAATAAAGCGATGGAAATCATTCATGGATTAGCATAACGCTCACATTTTCTTTAAACCTGGAAAGGAAAATTTTGTCGCTGATGCTCTTTCAAAACAAAACCTTTATGCCCTAGAAGAAAGTGCTCCATCTGACCTGGCCGCTATACACAGCGAACTGTCGTTAACATACACCATTGAGTCCACAGACAAACCGGTGAATTGTTTTCGCGCGACACTTCATATGTTTTACTAATATAGAACATTTTGTGGAAAAGGTGTGCGATGTGGTTAAAAAGGATGTGGTGAATGCGATTTGTTAATACTAGCATTTATTCAAAACACATTAGTCGAAACTAAATTATGGTATTCCAACAAACTGGTCATAGATGTCCTTGACAAAAACGAGCAAAAATAAATAATAATTGATGAGCATATCATGATTATTTTTTCCATGAAACTACTCGTTTAGCAAGTGAAGTAGTTGCATATTGCAAGATTTGTAATAAGTCAAAATATGACCGTCATCCGCAAAAACAGCTTATTGGCGAAACACCAATTCCCAGTCAAGTAGGCGAAATTGTCCACATAGACATTTTTTCAACACACAAAAAATTTTTGTTTCTTAATTTCTTTCTTTCTCTCTTAAATTTTGAAAATTTGCTATTGTTTAACCTATACCATAAAGAACCATGACGGACATTGAACCACCCATTCTACAACTCATGAACTTTTACCCCCACACTAAGATTGTATATTGTCATAATGAACCATCACTATATTCAGAAACAATTCAAACACTCTTAAAAAATAGCTTTAACGTTCAAATTGTAAATTTCCCTCCGCTCCATAGTACATCAAATTGTCAAGTAGAGAGATTCCATAGTACTTTCGCAGAAATTGCCACATGTTTAACCCTTGAAAAACAACTAATTGATACAATAGAGTTTATTTTACAAGCTACAGTAGAATATAACAGGACAATTCATTCTGTTGTAAAGGAAAAGACAATCGATATAATACATTCATCGCCATCAGAATTTGATGGAAAAATAAGGGATAGAATCAAAATTGCACAGGAATTACTATTACAAAGACATAACACAGACAGAAGAGACAGACCTTTCCAGGTAGGTGACAAAGTCCTCATGAAATTGAATAAAAGGCTCGGAAACAAGTTAACGCCCTTATTTGAGGAGGTTATTGTAGAAGCCGATTTGTGGACAACGGTTCTTATAAAGAGGAGGGAAGTACATAAGGATAATTTAAGATAGAATATCATCATGGTACAAATTCTAATATCTTTATCAGGATTTGGATTCTATGTCCCCTACTTTTCGTAACGATAACAACCAGAAAGGTCATCGACTACATAAACTCGGACAATATATACCGATAATGAACAGAACCGCCTTTATTTGGAAGGAGTTTAAATTTCTTAGTCATTCTTCTAATCTAAGCATGTACTCGGAAATTAGCGATGAAACAAATCCCTTAATGGTACACTTCTCACAGTCTCACATGAGAAAAATTATTGAATCAGACATACATGGGTCATATTAAAACTCTTTTAGATACAGTAAGCATCCATCATAGACAGACGAGGAGTATAAATATTCTAGGAACAGCTTTGAAGATTGTTGCTGGAACTCTCGACTTCGATGACTTTGAAGGGTTAAGATTCAACCCACTAAAGCTTAGCAAATCAATTAATAGACAAAAATACAAGAAAAATTAATAATTTAACAGAATCTATAAATACTATAGTTAAATTTGCAAAAGTAAAACAGATTGACTCAGGACACCTTTACGAGACATTACTCACAAGAAATAGAATTATAATTTCAAAACATGAGACAATAATGTTGCCTATTACACTTCCAAAGATTCAAATAATAGGCCCAGCAATTCTCGATTCGAGAGATATCTAAAAGAAATTTTAAATGAATACTCTTCAGATATAACTGTAACATATTTAATGGAAATAGCTTATGTAAACTTTTTGTTAGCTCATAAATTTGTCCACTTTTTAATCAAATATCCTAATCCTAGCTTAGTATGTAAAAAGATAATCATTTTTCCTTTTCAGCGCAATGACAAAATATTAAATTTTAATGATTACAACAACGTTGCAGACTGCGGTAATAAAATTTTACCAATTGGAGCTGCCTTCAGCAACATGCGCACAACAACCACACTCTGGAGGCATTGCATATTGTAGTACTCGTCCTAGTCACCTTCAGTCGCTGAAAGTGGTAGATGACGTAATCATCATACTAAACGAGGAAACGGATACAATAAGAATGAACAGCGGAGCAGACAAACTTATCCATGGCACGTTTTTGCTGATATTCGATGACGAAATCAACATCAATGGGTCTCTTTATAAGAACATGAGAAGTTGCGTCCGAAGACATCCAGGCTCTGCAACATCAGTTCACCTCAACATTACAGTTCATCAAGAAATTTTGAGCTTACCATATCTTCATAGGCTAAATTTCGAAAACCTACAAATTCCGCACTTGCTTGCTGCCAAGAATAATATTACAACTATGTTGCAGCTGGCAAAATTCTAAGAACCATTGTGCCATACCATATACAAATCACATGATACGTTTGGCCAAATAGCTGTGTCAGCAAATATATGTCAGGGCTAGCTTAGCTTAAGAATCTTTTGGTACTTTAGTTTTTAGTCTGACAGAATATAAAATACTTTTGTCCTTATTCTGAAACTCAATTGATAAAGGCTATAATTATTAACTAATACACTGTAATCGTTTGCCCTATTCTCCTTAATGGCGTGGTAGTGTGGTAGCCAGCTCTTCAAAAGAGAACGGCAGAGCTATTCTTCCTGGACTCCCTACACTCTATACCGGAAGAGGCTATTTGTGCCATCCTTCATTTCCTCCCATTAGACAAAATGGGTAGGAACCCTTTCTGCCGTTAGAATGAGGAATGCTAAACTCTGGAGCTCAAATAGGATAGGTCATTCAAACATTTGACTGAATTTCCCATTGAACTCCTAAAAATCGACTACTGCATACCAACAGAGTACACCAATACCCCTATTAATGTGGTTTTTCCCCCAAGGGAGGGCTGGATAAATGGTCCTCCTCACCAAAACTCCTCTATTCAATTCCCCACCGACGGCTCAAGAGCGGAATGCAGAACGGGTAGATGAATCTACTGCTCTGAACTAGGCATCTTCAGTTCTTTTAGACTACCGAATCACTGCAGCATCTTCCAAGCAAACATGTTTGCCATTAAAGAAGCTCTCGAAACTGCGAAACAAGCCATTCTGTTTGTGTGCAGGATTTGTGCAATTCGAACTCCACCTTATTTGCGTCGCTGGCCATAGTGACATTGAGGGTAATTGCGCTGCAGACGAGCTCGCTAGGATAATCACAGTCTGCCCTCTTCTAAATGAGAGAGGCCAAGTATCCATGCCTTTGGCGCCTTGCAGACCATCGAAAAATATTTTGAAAACATAGCCGACCTCAGTTGGGAAACCACTCCTAGGTGTTGGAAATTTCGCCTCACTTGGTATTCCCGATCAAAAGATAGATCTTCTAGACTCCGCAAGCTGACTCGGACAAACTGCTCCGCTGTTTTCCGCACACACACGCCTCCAGAATGTCTGCAAACTTCCGCGATTTCTGTCGTAGCTGCGTGAAAGAGGAAGAAACCGTGGCGCATTTCTTCTTCCACTGCCCAGTTTTCATTCATCATAGGTACCGGCATCTATTTGCCTACGATCAATCGGAACTATCTGAGATCCAGACATAACAACTCTTACGCTTCATCCTTGCCTCTGAAAGGGGCTCTACAGATACTGATTTTTTACCGTTTACCTTTGTTACCCGTCCTCGTAGATCCCCATGGACTCTCAGCCATGTGTTTTCGACGCCAGCAACCACTCAACCTAATCTATGTTAACCTTCACTCCGCTCATTGTTCGCTTATAATTTAAGATAAAATTTAAATTAACATAAAATTATACTAACATATGAATTCCAAAGTTATTCGCCATCCCTAATCTCCTCGAAAAGATACTTACATCGACTTTGCAACACGCCCGCAAGTCTATCATCTTTTTATACATGAGGCAATGTATCTATACTGTCATCATTAGTTAGATTTTGCATCTGTTAACCCCAAACTCCTTCTTTAAAATCTTGACAGAATAGAATTTCCACGTTCCCTTCTTCTGTGAATATCTTCCAGGTTGAATTGATATAGCCATGTCCGTCCGTATAAACAAACAGATTTCATAGTTGGTAAGAGCTACAAGTTTGAGCTTAATCTCTATCGACTACATATTTAGTCAGAGAACACAAGAATCTATTTTTTTTTTCGATTCTACGACCCATTTGCCCACAATGAGCCAAAAACTAGACACACCTCGGAAAAAATCTGTTTATTTCGGCGAATATCTCAGTATCTATTGCACCTAGGATTACCAATTTCCACCAGGTTCCTAGCGACTGCCACGCCCCTTTTTTCAACATTTATTATAAATAATTCTCAACTTTCGTTCCATTTTAAGGCATGTGTTCATATATAGTACAGTATTATTATTTATAATTTTGATTCGCTTCGCACTTGCTTTGCAAACGAACGTGATTTTTTTTCTTCGTAGTTTAAAAGTCACTTTTCGTCGCATTTTTCACATTATAAATCAATTAAAGTCAATTTTATCATTATTAATACTTTGTGTCATACACCGGCTGTGTAAACGCAAGGTTTAAATATACTAACAAACATATTTTATAATTTCTTTGCAATATTTATCAAAACAAAGCTTAGCCAAAGCAAGTTGTTTGTTTGTTTGTGCACTTGCTTTGTTGTCTCCCAACAAGCTTTGTTTTTGTAACTTGGAGTTTTTGCTTGCGTGCTACTCTCCCCTTAAACCGTTTCAGTCGATAGCGCAATCTATAAATAGATTCTTACTCTCTCGCGTCATCTCTCTCTCTGCTCTTTGTAAGCGCTTTGATTCACCCCTCTGCTATCCCGCGATCTATGTGTTGTTGGTGTTGGCTACCTAATCTCCAATTGTAAATTTTTCGTTTGCCGCGTAAACAATTTTGTTTTTGTAAGTACGCTGTATTTCTGCTTTAGATTAGCATTCTGTTTACTAATCCTTGTGCATATCTGTCATACTTTTAACACTCTATACAAATTTCAAATTTGTTATATTTTTCTTTTTTAGATTTTTATTTGTTTGCAGAATAATCTTTTCTATTTGTTGTTGTTAAATTCAAATGATTGATTCTCCTAGCGAAAAAAGGCCAATTTTAGGTTGTTAATTAGTCCAAATGAACTTTCAGTTCCTCCATATATCTCCATTAATTCTGATCCGTCTCTAATAAATCTTTCTTCCCCATCTCCAACTAGTATTGTCAGTAGGAATGATAATTTTACTTCCCCCACAGAAGTTACTCCTACAGACACCGAGCCAGTCCCTGATTCAGTCGCTGTCAATACAGTTGTTTTTGACCAACATACCAGTGATGACATTCTGACTGGATCAACTAGTCAACCTACCAGTGTTGTTAGTTCAAAAGACGATATGACAGTGGTAGATAATAACTTGACTCTCATAGGTATTCCACCAAAAAAACAAATCCTTGTTTCAAGGCTAGCCCCTGATACTACATCTGATAAAGTCAAGGCTTTTATACAAGCCAAATCTATAGCCAACATTACGGTTGAAAAATTCAAATTTTCGTATGCTCGGAAGATTTCTTCATTTAAAATAATTGTTCCGGCCGAACAACTTAACAAAATATGCTGTAAAGAGTTCTGGCCGGACCACTTAGTGGTATTCTTTCACCACTAATACTGCCAAAAAAAGAAATCGGACTCCGATTGCTCTATCTTCATTATCTTCGTCTAACCAACTAAACTCTTCTAACAAAAAAAAACTAAACTCCTCCCTCTCGCTTGCCTATCAGAATGTAAGAGGTCTTTGTAGCAAACTTAGCAACCTTTACTTATCTAGTGTTTCTTTTTCTTTTCATGTCATTGCCTTTACTGAAACTTGGTTAAGGCCTGACATTCTTAATGCAGAGATATTCAGCGATAACTTTTCCCTTTTTAGAAAGGATCGCACTTCTCGTCGTGGTGGTGGTGTACTGATTGCTGTTAATGCTACAGATTTAGAATTTATTGCGGTAAAGATTTATATTTTCAATGTTTCCATTTTAATTACTGGCTCTTATATTCCTCCTTCTTCTGATAGTTCTGTTTATTTTGAACATTTCCTAGCTATTAAATCTGTTTCTTCCTTAATTTCCGATCGGGATATCCTCGTGATTTTAACATTGCAGGAACTACTTGGTTATTAACCCCAGGCTCTGCTGTATTGACTCTTACGACGCAGAGTGATTTCTTTGATCATTTCTTTGGGATTTCTCTATCTCAAATAAATGGCATTCCCAATTCTTTAAAAAAGATGCTTGATCTTATTTTGTATTAGATCCATCATTTCCATTTGTTTCCCGCATTGCTCCCCTTTCTATTCCTGAAGATCCATATCACCCGACTATGGAATTGTTGATTGGTATGTCTATCCAAATGGGAAAGTCCAGCTCGAGACCCAGCAAGCGTTTTCGCCAGTTTCGGAAGGCTGATTTTAACAAGTTAAATCAGCTTTTATCCCAGACTGACTGGTCATGGCTATTCAAGTGCAGGGATATCGATGAAGCAGTTGCATTTTTTTATCTTACTCTAAATAATTTATTTGAACTTTGTGTTCCATTTTGTTTTCCTAGTATCTCTAAAAAATCGATTTGGTTTACACGTGAATTGACACGGTTAAAAAACATTAAATCTAAATTTTATAAGAAATTCAGGGAATCTGGCTCTTCCGTGGATCTCTCTCGTCATGTAATTACTCGATCTGATTTCTCTGCATTGAACAGCCTGTGCTATCGGAATTACCTTAGAAGCTGTGGTCAGCAGTTTCGAAGTAATCCTAAACTTTTTTATAGCTTTGTTAATGCGAAGCGCAAACCATCAACACTTCCTTCCTCAATGGTCTTTGAAAATAAGACAGCTAACTCTGATCAGGCCATAGCCGATTTATTTTGCTGATTTTTTCCAATCAACTTATTGAATTCATCAAAATAATTTTATAACTTATCCTTACAGTATAAATGCTTCTAATTGTAATTTTAGGCCATTGATCACTGAAGAATCGCTTTTGAGTGATCTAAAGGCTGTTAAACCTGTCATTTCCTCGGGACCGGATGGAGTTCCTGGTTGCGTGCTCAGAAACTGTGCCGACCGACTCTTGAAACCTTTGTATACCTTATTTAATTTGTCTGTTGAGCTGCTTTCCTGACATCTGGAAAGCATCATTTATTATTTCCCTTCACACAAAAGGGTACTAAATCTAACACTTCTAACTATAGGGGTATCTCAAAGTTGTCAGCAATTCCTAAAACATTTGAGAAATTAATAACTTCTCAATTGCGACATCTTTGTAGATCTATTCTTTTACCTTGTCAGCACGGGTTTATGAAATATAGATCTACTACCACTAACTTATTAGAATTTAATTCCATTGTTATACAGGGGTTTCAAAATAAATTGCAAACAGATGTTATTTACACTGATTTTAGCAAGGCTTTTGATACCGTTAATCATTGTCTTTTAATACATAAACTTAATTTGCTTGGATTTCCAGATAAATGAATTCTTTGGATTGCGAATCATTTATGTTCTAGAACTCAAACACTTAACTTTAATGGCACATTATCTAAGCCCCGTGCATGTTACCTCGGGGGGTTCCTCAAGAAAGCCATCTTGGGCCTTTACTTTTTTCACTATTCATTAATGATTTGCCTTCAGCGATTTCTAGTTCCCGGGTTCTGATGTATGCCGATGATGTAAAACTTTGTTTGTCACAAAGTGATCTCGACACACTTCAAGCCTGGTGTAAAGTTAACTTACTACATCTCAATTTTAGTAAATGTAACGAAATGTCCTATAGTAGGCGAATACCTACCTACAATAACTACTTTCTCGACGGCAAGCCTCATCAGAGAATAGAGGCGGTCAATGATTTGATTATCCTTTTCGATCCAAAATTAAAGTTTTATAAGCACATCTCTTCTGTTGCTAATCGAGCATTTGGTGTCTTGGGTTTCATAAAGCGGTGGCCTATGGAATTTGACGATTCCTACCTAACAAAAAACTGTTTATACTTCAGTTGTACGCTCTATCCTTGAATATGGATCGTGTGTATGGTATCCCCAATACATGATTCATCAGGACAGATTAGAAGCTGTACAAAACAATTTCTTCTGTTTGCCCTTATGAGCCTTA